>JAJPUD010025798.1:0-17182 GCA_023553655.1 Myrmecobius fasciatus
AGAGAGAGAGAGAGAGAGAGAGAGAGAGAGAGAGAGAGAGAGAGAGAGGGAGAGAGAGAGAGAGAGAGAGAGATTTAAAAATAAATAAAATAAATCTGTGTTTCAAGGTCATTTCTTGGAATGAATAAGAAACGATTAGCAAGCTTATTCTGGTGTCCCATGTGGTGAAAGGCTAAGCAGGCCTCTTGAGTAATCAATCCAATCTCACATTTGAAAGGGTCTAATTTACTTCAAGGCTCCCAAAAGCCACAGTCAAGCTCAAGGTTATGAAATGGCTCAATATCCTTAAAAAAAAAAAAAAAAAAAAAAAAAAAAAGAGGAAAGGAAAAGGAAAATTGCTGTCAATATAAATGCCACAGAAAACCTCCAGACTCTTTAAATTTCAGAATTTGTAGGCAAACTTATTATTTCCTTTCCCACATCACTAATTCAATAAATGGCATCTCTTTGGTTTAGTTATAGAAGTAACTAGAGCAATGAATATCACAGAAATACAATGGAACATTAAGCAAAGTAGCTGCAAGTTAACAAGAAGGTAAAGATTTTTTTATCTTGACATTTTTAGGTTCACCAAAATCTGGCTCCAGTTTCCTTTTTCATTATTTTCCATTATTTCCTTACTTTCTGTTTCAATCAGCAGCTTGGTGGTAGGTTTGAAACTCAGAAGTCTCTAGATTCAAATCTTTCTCCAACCTGTAGTGATTGTGATTCTGGGCTAGTAACTCATTCTTTCTGATCTTCACTTTGCTCTTCTGACAAATGAGAGGGTTACCCTAGATGGCTTTTGAGTCCCTTCTGATGCCAGATGAATGATTGAAATAAAGGTCTCACTTTTAAGTTATTCTTCACTCCAGACAAATGAAGTTAGGATTTTATCATTTATTTTCTCATCTCTATACATTTTGAAAGAGAGAGCTTCCTATTCAGAACTATTCAGCACTTTAAAGATAACACTTTAAGTTATAGACATGAAGGCAGGAAATAAGCATTTATTAAGCACCTACTATGTATCCACTATGTATGTAAACTTACCATTATTATAAGTATTTTACAATGGAGGGAGACTGCCCTTATTTAGAGCATATGCAGTTATTTTGGTTCACTTCATTTACTGCATAATGTATTACTTACAACCTTTCAATTTTCTGCTGATGTAATAAATGCACATATGAAAGGTTCCAATGGAATAGCAAGCATTATCTCTGTCTCTTTTACTGTCTTTGTCTCTCTTTGTCTGACCATGTCTGTGTCCATTTCTACCTCTCTCTCTTTGTTCCTGCCTCTCTGTCTTTCTTTGTCTCTATGATTCTCTCTCTTTCTATCTCTGTCTCTTTCGGTCTCTGTCTTTCTGTCTCTATCTCTCCTCCCTCTGTGTTTCTGTAAAAAACTCTGTATCTCTCTGTCTCTCTATCTCTGTGTTTCTTTCCCTCTCTCTCTCTCTGTCTTTCTCAAACCAGGTTGTGGCACTTTAGGTTTCAAAAGGAATGACCTTGCTAAAATTGAGTCTATTTCCTTCAGAGGCTAAGACTTATAAAAAGAAGAATTATCCTGGTTTAAGGTGTGTTACCTTGAGTGTTTGAGTGTGTGTGTGTCTGTGTATTGGGGGGGGGCTTAACACAGATATCTTTATATTTGTGTCTTTATATATTTTCAGCAAATATCTTTTTGTTAGAGCCAATTGCTGCTCATAATTAATTGATTGATTAATTGATGTTTAATTAATCAAAAGCTAATTGATTTTGCTAGAGTTAGTTGATAATGAATAGAAAACAAATGGCTAAATTAATCTTAGAGAGATACAAGCTGGTTCTGGTAATTGGTATTAGAGGTAGAACAAACCTACATGGGAATCAAGGACCTATGCAGGGGCCTGCATGACTCCAAAGACCAAATCTGTTGGCTCTTATGTTATTGTACTGGTTGTTAGCTGAGAATAATTTTTATATCTTTAAATACAATCAAGCTTTATTTAAAAATGCAAAAATAGTATTAGCCCACAATGGTATGAAAACAGGTGTGTGTTTAGTCCAAAGGTCATAATTTTCCAAATCTGTATAGTATTAGAATTTTAAAGTCACTTAATCTTAGCCTGGAACTCAAAAAAAAAGATGAAGTAATCCTGTATTGAGGACATGATTTACCAGGGGAATTGGATTAAGGAAGTGATTCCAGATTTCAAAATGGCTGGAGAATAGCTTCATTATGGCTTCACTATTGTCACACAACAGCCAAGAAGTATCAGGGACAGGAATTGAATACAAAACTCTAGAACTTAGTTTTGAAACTTTGTTGTTGTTGTTGTTGTTGTTGTTTTTACAATATGCAGTTCGATACCAGGGGTTAAGAAGTGAAGAATGAGCTGGAATGATGAAGAGAAAAATGAAAATGCCTAGGAAGTCTCAACAAGAGATTCACTGTTGAGATATGTTTAGCAAAAGTTAAAAAAAAAAAAAAACATATACCAAAAATACATTAAAGTCAGAGTTTGAAAAAAGAGCAGTAACAAGGGCTGAATAAGCCTAGTCTCAGGAGAGGGTAGCCAGATAAAGCAGTGGATAGAATGCTAAGCCTTCATTTAGGAAAACTCATCTTCCTCAGCTCAAATCTAGCCTCAGGCACTTATATCTGCATGACCTTGGATGAATTGCTTAACCCTGTTTACTTCCCTTTCCTTATGTTCCTTAAAATGAACTGGAGAAGGAAATGGCAACTACTTCAGTATCTTTGATAAGAAAACCCCTAATGGGATTACAAAGAGTCAGACAAGACTACAAAGACCCAACAACAACAAAATTCTCAAGATATTGGAACACTTTAGTTTCAATAGGATTCAGGACCAACTGGAAGAAATCATTGCTATTGTGAAATGCCACTTACTGGCACAATATTTAATAAGGTTTATCTGTAATGATAATCCCTTCTCCTACTTTTTCAAAATGCTTTTAGCATTTGTTCAGTTCTTTGAAGCCTGGTAATACATGACTTGATGGCAGAGTATATTGTTTTTCCTTTCAGGCATTCAGGGCTCACAGAGTATAAAACAAGTTATTGCCACTTGCCAAATTCTGTCAAATGTCTCAGTTTCCACTTTAATAATTTGTCTTACTATTTTTAATCAGTCTAAGATATTGGAGTAAATAATGTTGGATTGGTATTCAGAAAAAAATAAGTTTTAGTCCTGACTTTGCTACTTCCTAGCTTTGAACAAGTCAAGTCCCCTCTCTGAGCTTATTTACTGAATCCTAAAAAAAATGGTTGGCCTAGATAATTATTAAAGTACATTTTTTAGCCTTTTCATTCCAAAAATGAAAATTCAAATTGATTCTTTCTTATTTCAGCTCTGTCTCAGAATCTTTGTTAATGTGAAGTCATATAGAATTGATAAGATTTCCTTATTTAAAGCAAGATCATTAAATACTATAGTAATAAAAAGGGAATTGTTGATTTTTCAATGGGAAATAGCATGTTTTATACATGCCATAATAAATAGCTAGAGAAATACAGAGATTCTCAAAACATTCTCCCAAATTCCTGGAGGCTATATGTCTTTATTTCAGACTTCCTAATGAATAACCACCAAGTCAAAGAAACTTGTAGAGTGATATCCTCAAATGGAAAACAAAAAAATACAGTAAAACTTAATTTGTGTTATTTTAGGGATTGCCTATAATTGAGAAAATGCTAAAGAAAATGCAATCTTGGGGGCAGCTAGGTGGTGCAGTGGATAGAGCACCAGCCCTGAAGTCAGGAGGATCTGAGTTCAAATCTGGTCTCACACACTTAACAGTTCCTAGCTGTATGATCCTGGGCAAGTCACTTAATCCCAATTGCCTCAGCAAAAAAAAAAAAAAAAAGAAAGAAAATGCAACCATTGTCATCAGACTTAAAACTTTTGCCTCCATTGCCAAGTCCCATCTCTCCCAAAACACTATCCCTCACAGTTCCAAGAAATAAATTGACGAGATAATTTTTGCAAGGGTATATCAATAACTTCTATGCAATGAATACAACTAAAATATTAGGCCAGGTTTTTTTATTTCTTACAATTTTGTTTTTTGAAGTTATTCACATCAATTCTTTTGAATTTTGTCTACTTTGATCAAAACACAATACTAGGAAATGATATTAAAAATAAAAAAAAATCTCTGCAATCAAGGAGCTTACACTGTACTAGAGGGATATAACAGATTGAACTATGTGCAACATGATA
Source organism: Myrmecobius fasciatus (assembly GCA_023553655.1). Classification (NCBI taxonomy): domain Eukaryota; kingdom Metazoa; phylum Chordata; class Mammalia; order Dasyuromorphia; family Myrmecobiidae; genus Myrmecobius; species Myrmecobius fasciatus. Next base: position 4,211 of record JAJPUD010025798.1, read on the forward strand.
CAAAGCCATTTCACAAGGGTCAGAATATTAATAAATGGAGATCAATAAAGGTCTCATGAAAGAGGCACAATCTGAACTATGCTTTGAAGGAAGCTTTGTATTCTACAATACAGACATGGGGAGGTAGTACTTTTCAGACATAATAGTTCATTCATGTAAAGCTATGGAAATCTGAAATGCAATCTCTTGTATTATGAAAAGAAAGTAAGGCTATTTTTACTGGAATGGAGAATGAAGTAAGGAAAATCATATGAAATATGTGTGGGAGTAGAAGCAAGCTCTAGGTTGTGAAGGATTGTGAATTTTGTATTTTATGCTAAAGACAATAACAGGGAGTCATTGAAGATTTTGGAGGAGAGGATGGGGGATATGATCAGATGTGTGTTTTACATGTTATTTTCATCTTTTTTGTTGTTGTTTGCTCATTTGCTGTTTTTTCTTCCTTGTAGTTTTTTCCCTCTTTTGATCTGATTTTTCTTTCACAGTATAACAAATAAGGAAATATGTTTAGAAGAATTGCATCTGGTTAAACTATGTTGAATTGCTTACTGTCTTAGGGAGGGGAGTAGGAGGGAGAGAGGGAGAAAATTTGGAATTCAGGGTTTTGCAAAGGTGAATATTGAGAACTATCTGCATGTATTTGGAGAAATAAAATACTATTTAAAAAAGATCTGTGCTTTAGCACCATCAATTTGATGATTATGTGGAGAATCAATTAAAGAGAGAGTGACCTGGAAGTAGGTAGATAAATGAGGTGACCTCTAATAATGCAAGCTCAAGGTGATGAACAACTGAGCCAGAGTAGTTTCTGTAAGAAGAGAAGAGGATGGATGTGAATGTTGTTACAGAGATAGATCAATGAAATATAGAGAATGAGTGGATGAAGAGTTTTGAGAGGGAAGGAAGACTTGGAGGAAATCCTGGATTTCAGATGTGGGGGACTAGATGAAAAATGGTATCAACTGACAGAATTGGAAAAGTTTAACAGGAGTGATTTTCTTGTGAAATATAACGAGTTTCATTTGGACAGCGAGGTAAGTTGCACATCAAATTATTTTTCCAAAGATAGAGCACAGATAAACCTTAAGTCAACTCCTGGTCAATTGTATCAAAATTAGTTAGTTTTACATATCTACCTAACTTCACTATGTACATACACATATTTATATGCAAATGATCTTTTGTATAACTGTATCTGTATGTATAATTAACTCTGCTCTTACAGTTATTTTCATCCATCTGTTTAGAGGTCCTGGAGTCTCAAAGAGATTTATTTTTTTTTAAATAAAAGCCAACAATTTATTATAAGGCAAATAAAAAAAATAGCTCATGGAAATTTTGTATTAGCATCTGTTATATTTCCATTTTAACCTGCTTCTGTATTGTTGTTCAGTCTTTTTTTGCTTTTGTCTGATGTTTTGATGTTTTGTGACTCCATTTAGGGCAAAGACACTGGGGTGATTTGCCATTTCCTTATCCAACTTATTTTTCAGATGAGAAGATTAAGGCAAACAAGATTAAGTCACTTGCCCAGGCTCATATAGCTAGTAAGTGTCTGAGGCTGGATTTGAACTCAGGAAGAGGAGTTTTCCTGATTCCAATTTCAGTGCTCTATCTTCTCTACCAGCTGCCTCATTGCTTGTGTACTATGGAACTGTAAAAATTTGTACTAAATAAAATATTTGTAATTTTAAAAATAATTTTACTTTCACATTTGTCAAATATGAAGAGAAAATGATGCTCTAGAGTAATAAATAAAATAGTGCAGATTTTTTTCTGCTATCAAATATTTAAACTAAAGTCTGAGCTGTGAAGCAGGTGATATTAGCTTTGAAGTGTTAAGTGTTTATCATTGTTATCTGAACTGTGATAAGTAATGTTGTACTTTCCCCACATAAAATTATGTCTCTTTAAATCTTCACATAAGGAGCAAGGACTTTCCCATTCATAGCTTATCTATATTGACAAGTTAATAAATAACATTAACTTGTAATCTATATTCCCCAAAATATAGGTAATGTGAGTGGGAGAGGGTGTACAAGTCCCAAAGATCTCTGGCAAAATGATTTCAGAGAATATAGGTTAGTCATATCCATGAAATAAATAGGTCAAAGAATGGCAAGATCATTGAATCAGAGCTAAAGGAACTTTGAAGGCCATCTAGTTCAACCCTCTCCCTTTTTAGAGAAACAAGGCTCAGGGTGACCAGTTCAAGATCATAAAGTCAGTAAGTTGTCAGAGAGAAGAACAGGAAACCAGGTTCTCTTATTTCAATCAATCCTCTTTCCACCAAACTTGTTGGGACCAAGAGTACACAAATATTAAAGAAAGGACATTTAAAGACTGATGGTTCAAAATCCAAGACAACAATTAGAAACTTGGAGATCTGAAGCAATCAGGGCAGGAAAATTGTAAGCCATAAGGCTCAAGAAAAGACTTAGCAATTGAGGCAAATCTTTCCCTCAGAATCTGAGCTTCTAGACAGTTTCCATTGCAGCAATATTTAATCTCAAAATGATTACTTTAGATCTGCAGGTGGTTGCAAGTATTTAGGAAGATTTTGTGTGCAGAGGAAAACCAACAGCTCATTAGTATCAGATTCTGAAGTAACCAAAGAGAAGTGAGATTCAAACTCTCACAATTTATCTGTAAACATGAAAAATTATGAACACATTGATTATTTTTAGATTGGTAGGGATCAGGTTTATCCCGATTTTATGGTCTCAAACTGAGAGCAAATGACATCACTACTTAAAGGTCACAATGTGGAAAGAATCATTTCTACAGTATGTTAAAGAAAGGGAAGGGAACCCTTTGTGAACATAATTGGTGAAATTTATTAAATCATAATGAAGCCAAAAGATCACAAGTACATGAAATGTTTAAAATGCTACTTACTAAACTCTTGAGATTATATATTTCTGAGCTGTCTTGTGTTCTTGAATCTCCCTGACTGGCTGAAGAGCCAAGTACTTCCCAGAAAGAGGTATGTCATCACTGAAGCCAAGTAAAGCTACTGCTGAGGCTTATTCATTTTATTTTTACAATCAGTCCCTGGTGGCCAAAAATAAACATAAAGGAAAAAAAGTTCCCCTCTGATAGCTAAGTAATTAGACTAAAGTAGCTCTGCAAAACAGTGAAAAGAATTTTGCAGTGAGAGGGAGCAAAAGACTGGGATCAAGCAAACATTAGTTCTGCCACTGACTAGCTATGGTATTTTGAAAAGTTTTCTAACTAACATATCTCAGCTTCAGTTTCCTCATCTATATATTGAGGGTTTTAGAGCAGATGGATTTTGAGGTCTCCAGCTCTGACATTCTGCACTTTCATGAAAAGGAGATTAAACTGATCTTGAGATATAGGATTTGAAAGAAGTCAATTTATTAAAAAAAGCAAAACAATCAGATGCTTTAAAATGTAATCACATAAATAGGTCTACAATCAATGGATAGATCAACAGCCCTAGAGGTAGGAGGATCCAAGTTGAAATCAGACACGTACTCATTGTGTGATCCTGGGCAAATGACTTGCAATGGCAAGTTAGATATGAGTGAAATGACTTAATATTGACAGAAAAATCTCTAGTCATTTACAGCGACCAAATGGATTGATGAATACTTAAATTTATTATACTTAAGGAGAATCATTACTAAGGTATAGGAAGATCTGATTCTTATAAAATTAAGTGCCACAAATCCATCACCTCCTCCTGCTCCTGAGTGTTAGCAGCAGTGTTGTGCTCATAAATGTTTCTAGAACAACTCTCTGAAGAAAAAAAAAAAGATACAACACACTTTTAAGATTAATCTGCATCATTAACATTTTTTCATTTTTTTCTTAATTCTAGACATTAACAAAACTACATTAACAAAACCCTGATTTTCACTATTTTCCAATTTCTAAGGTGTTAATTTTCACAATAAAATGTTTAATAATTGACTCTCAAGTCATCCGAGCTGACTCTAAGATGTCCCTGATTATTAGATTATAAGAATATTTGGAATGCTTATTTTTCCTGACTATTGAACACTAAATTTCTCCTCAATAATCTTCTCTTTAATTTTCCTTAAGAAGAACACACCATGTCAATGAGGGAGGAAAAATGACTATTTTTAATTCTATGCTCTTATCCTAGAACAAGCAGAATATCTTAATATGTTCATGGTTTTAGAAGTAGAAGAGATATTAGAAACTGTCTAATATACCAGCTCATTTTAAAATGAGAATGTTGAGGTTCAAAGAGAAGTGATTTATTTATCCAGGGTAACAGATAATAAGTGACAAAGTTAGAATTAGAACATAATTCCTCTGGTTCCACATCCAGGATTCTTTAAATTATTATACCCTTGAATATACTACATTTCTTTTGTATATCACACTATTTTCAGAACAGGAAGTATTACAATGGTACCCAGACACTCTCAGAGATCAGCATGAATTGGAGAGGTCGCTTCCCACTTTTGGAGGATTATAACTTTGCTACCTGCCTGATATTTAAATTTCTGGGTTACCCTCTCTCCCTACCCCCATTATTTTATGGATATCAAACCCTTGGGAATCTATCATACTTTTTTTTTTCAAAACATATGTCTGGGTAATTCTTCAACATTAACCCTTACAAAACCTTCTGTTACAAATTCCCCCCCCTACTCCTCACCCCTCCCCTAGATGGCAGGATATCCACTACATGTTAATTATGTTAAAATACTTGACAAATCAAAATATATGTATACATATTTCCACACTTATCATTGTGCAAAAAAAATCATATCTACAAGAAAGAAAAATCAGATAAAGGAAACACAATGCAAGCAAACATCAATAGAGAGCATGAAAATGTTATGTTGTGGTCCACATTTCACATCCCTCTCTCTGGGTGTATGTGGCTTTCTTCAGTGAACAATTGGAAGTGGTTTGAAATATTTCATTGTTGAAGAGAGCCATGTCCATCAGAATTGATCATCACATAGTATTATTTTTGCCATGTATAATGATCTCCTGGGAACCTATCATACTTGAAACACCTCACAAGTATCTTTAGAGTGCTTAACAGTGATTGGAGTTGAGGGTTATAGTGACATGTTCTATTGCTCAGTTTATGCTGCTTCCCCCCAAAAAACTCCCTTAAAATAGAATTAACTCTAGTACATCCTTCTTATTCTCTATCACCCCTTTCTACTTCACCCTGGATTCATTCTCTTAAATAAATGACTTTCACCATCTCCTCCCATTCATTTTCAATCTCTTTTTCTTTCCCTCTCTCTCTCTTCCTCTCCTTCTGGGTCTCTGTCTCCCCTTTTCTGTCTCTTGTGTTGCTGTCTTTCTTGTCTCTCTGTCTCTCTATCTCTGTCTCTATCTGTATATGTGTCTCTCTTGTCTCTGTGTCTGTGTCTCTTTTCTCTCTGTTTCTTTCCCCCTCTCAGTTTGCTGTTTCCTTAATCCTAGCTTTCACCAGAATCAAAAAAGATTCTTGGTACCTTCTCCAAGGTTACTCTCTGTCATACTCTTTCAAACATAGGATCATGAGAAAGAGTTGACATATCTCTTCTTTCTCATTATCATTTTCATATCCACCTTCTGCCATCATCACTCAGCGGCCATATCTCTTCTTTTACAATGTACTGTATACCTGTCCAGATCTATCTTGCTTTCATTTCTGAACCTTTGGATCACTTTCCCTTTTCCTTAATAAATTCAATATTTAATGCATAGTCATTTTTTCCATCCCAACCATTGCCCCACTTTGAAAATCCTGGCCACCCAATTTCTTAACTCACTCAACTCTACACAGTCTCTACCACCCATATATCTGAATCACTGGCTACAGTGGTAATAACTTACATAATTCCCTCCCTTCTCTACAACCCAGAAACACCTACATACAGAAAAACATACAGAATTTCTAATTACGGGCCTCAGTTTGGTATAGGGAAATAGTAGGCAAAGAGGATTAGAGAAATGAGAAGTGGAAATGATGAAAAAGAGGGTGGATTAAAGGAGGTAGTGTTCAGAAGTAAAATAGACTTTTGAGGAAGGATAAGATAAAAAGGGAAAAGAAATGATAAATGGAAGAAAATAGGATGAACTGTAAGTATGAATGGAATGAGTTCCCCTATAGAACAGAAGTGGATAGTAGAAGGATCAGAAATCAGATCTGACAATATGTTGTTTAGAAGAGAAATACTTAAAACAGAAACACATATTCAAAGTTAAAATAAAGGGTTCTACCACATCTATTGTGCTTCAGCTGGAATAAAAAAGGCAGGGATATCTATCATGATTTCAGAAAAAAAAAAAAAAAAAAAAAACAAGAACTGGGGCAGCTAGGTGGCGCAGTGGATAGAGCCCCAGCCTTGAAGTCAGGAGGACCTGAGTTCAAATCTGGCCTCAGACACTTAACATTTCCTAGCTGTGTGACCCTGGCAAAGTCACTTAACCTCAATTGCCTCAGCAAAAAAAAAAAAGCAAAAATTGACCCAATTAAAAGTTATACCCAAGGAAACTACATATTACTAAAGATGCCATAAGCAATGAAGTAATCTTTTTAAAAATTGTGAACAAATTTCTCTGAAAAAGCCATCATTTCTCAAATATAAAGAGAGCACAGTCAAATTTATAAAAATAAAAGCTACTTTCTAAATGATAAATAGTTGAAGGATACAGACAGGTAGCTTTTAGAAGAAATCAAAGCTTTCTAGAGTTATATGAAAAAATGCTCCAAATCACTATTGATAAAGATGCACATTAAAATTACTCTGAAGTTCTACCTTATATCTATCAGAAATGACAAATACTGGAAAGACAACCAAATTGCCTTTGGTTGAGGCAAAATTTTTACAGTAATAAGTTGTAGATGGAGTTGTGAACTAATAAAACCATCCTCGAGAATAATCTGGAACTATGTGCAAAAGGCTACAAAACTGTGAATACCCTTTAATCTAGCAATGTCACTATGAGGTTTGTACCCCAAAGAAATGAAGGAAAAATCAAAGGGATCTATACAAAATTGTGTACAGAAATCTATAAAAATAAATTTGTAGCAGTTCTTTTGGTGATGACAAACTATTGGAAATTAAGAAGATGCTCATAATTGGAAAATGATAGCAAAATATAGCATATGATCGTGCTAGTGTAATACTGGGATTTTAGAAATGACAGGAGAAAGATGAAGGAGAACATTTTCTAGTCAAAGGTAACTTAGAAGCTCAGCAGAAAAGGTGGGAGTCCAGTGTGCAGTTCCAGACCTTCCCCAAGTCTGGCCCAACCACTGAGTCAGTGGCAATACTGATGACTTCCAGACTTCTTAGCTAAGAGACACCAAAGAGTTCCTAGAAGATCAGCAGGAAAAAGTCTATGGGAGAGTGGAAACCCAGCCCATAATCCCGGTGCAAGCCCAGCCCTGTCCCCAGCTCCATCTCAAACCTCTAGTGTCAGTGAGGCAGTGAATCAGGGGCAGTGATGGAGGCTTTTGGACCTCTCAGCTTGGAGAACCGGAGAGGACTAGGTAGGTTAGTAGAGAGTATCTGTGGCATTGGTTTGGAGTCTGTCATGCAATCCCAGAGCAACCCCAGCTATAAATGAGTGGAGCCCCTGCCCCTGCCAGCACACCAGATCTTACAACTATAGAGGGGTGGGGACACTCCTAGCAGTTCCCAAGCAGAAAAGAAGGCTTGTGGTCAGATTCCTAGAAAGATCTCTGAAAACAGCTACACAAAAATCCCCAAAGCTTGGGACAGTGCATCCTCTACCCTGGAAACAGAGCCCTACTTTAACAAAGAGTTAAAACTGAGTAATAGGCTAGGAAAATGAGCAGACAATAAAAAAAGTTTCTGACCATAGAAAGCTACTATAGTGATAAGGAATTTCAAAACACATACTCAAAAGATGATAACAAAGTCAAAGCTCCTACATCCAAAGCCTCCAAGAAAAATAAGAACTGGTCTCAGGTTATGGAAGAGCTCAAAAGCGATTTTGAAAATCAATTAAGGGAAATTACCAGAAGGAAAATTAGGAAAAGAATTGAGAGTGGTATAAAAAGAGATACAAAAATGTCTTCTCCATAACGAATTGGTGGTAGATCTGTTACTAGAACTCATTTCTTCTCACTCCCAGTATAGGAATTCATCACAGTACATGCTATACTTCAGAATGTAACTAGTGAGTTAGAAGGGGAAAATCCATTTTGTACTCATGTGCACTTCAAAAAAGCTTGCAAGTTTATTTTATATACTCACATATAACAATATATATATATATATGTGTGTGTGTGTTGGAGAGGGAAGGAAATTGGATTCAGGAACCAAATGACACTAAGTAATACACTTGATACAAGGAAAAAATAAATGTATTCCCCACATCCCAGAGCTAGAGAAGAAAGACCATGTGAGAAGGGATGTAATTGTTCCCAAAGACATCTTGCTTAGAATTCACAGTGAAAATGACCAAGTACTTGTCATCTTGATCAAGGTCATGCTCAAAATGGTAGATTCTAGTGAATGTAATGTGATTTTGATGGATTCTATGATTCTGCCATGTCTTTTTAAAAATAATGTGTGAGATCTGGGAAGTTGGTCTTCCTCTTCTATTTGACCTTGGTGACTACTCAAGGGAACTTTGTTCTGTTAGAGAATGCACATTTTAGTTGGAGGAGGAAGAAATTGAAAAGGAACATGATTAATGTTGTGTAGGAGCCCTATGAACTTTTCATTCCTTAGCTAGGCTTTCCATTATTCAGGTTACTCAACTCTGTGTGCTAGGAATTGATACCTAATCCTGTGGGATACAGATTTTCTGACAAGCAGTTTATTTGGTTCAAAGAAGGAACCTATAGACATGGTGATCTATTGCTGCCATTATCCTAAAACATGTATTTAAAATTAGCCATGTACAAATCACAATCCTGAGCTCTTTGTCTTTAATACATCTAAATCCAAAGAAAATCCAATGAATGTTAGGGGATGAAATTATAATACCTTACCTTGGTGAAGAGTTGAAAAATGTACTTTTTCACCTTCTTTCTTCGCAGAGGTAGGTCACTATGGATGTAAAATATTTCATATTCTCTCAAACAAGGGTGATATATTAGTTATTTTATATGAGCTGCTTTTTCTTTCCCTTAAATTTTTCTGTAAAGGATGTTGAACTGGATAGAAGCTAGGAGAGAAATAAATTAGGAGATAAAGCTATGTAAAAAGTAAAGATAGAAATAAAAATAAGATTAAAAAAACAAAACGTTTTACAACAAAACAGGCAAAAGGTGAATTAGTGATTTATCAATTTCAATGGTGGGAGGAATAAATTGGCATACTTAAATCCTTATAATTTTTAAGAGGAAGAATGCTTTTAGTATAGAAATAAAGTTGTTTTCTTGTCAAAATAAATTCTCCTGGATTGATATTAGCTAAAGTTATTGCCTTTTCTTTTTCTGCTTTTTGCTAAGACAATTGAGGTTAAGTGACTTGCCCAGGGTGACACAGCTAGGGAATGTTAAGTGTCTGAGACCAAATTTGAACTCAGGTCCTCCTGACTTCAGGGCTGGTGCTCTATCCACTGCTCCACCTAGCTGCCCCAATCATTGCCTTTTCTAAAGACTGGAATCAACTCAATTTGCTAGTGTCTCAGAGTATTTAGAGCAGGAAAAGAATATCCTTATATTCTTGACAATCAACTGAAAAGTTACACATTTGAGTAATTGGGGAATGTGCCTGGAAAATCATCCTTATTATTTGCTGGTCATGAAGCTGCTCCTTAATCTTTATGAATGTCTATTTCTAGGATTCCAACAGAGGAAAGACAGCATGGTATAGTAACTATAAGACTGACCTTGGAGTTAGGAAAACCCAAGTTCAAGTCTTGTATCAGACTTATACTGGCTCTGTGACTTTGAACAAATTGCATTACCTCTCATGTTCTTAACCCAACACTAAGAAAATTGGTTACAGAACAGCTGCTAATCTGCCTTGGTAGAGTTTCTTCTAGCAATGAAATTACAGTTATAACAGACACACTGCAAATACAATATTACATATGCAATTACAATATTATAGCAAGCAGAACAAAAGACCTGAGTCCTACTGTTTCCCAGCTCTATGAATGTGGGAAAGTCCTCACATTCCCCAACCCTGATTTTCCACATCTGCAAAATGGGTATGAAACCACATATTCTACCTATATACTGAGATGATTGTGGAAATAGAAACAAATTTGTGCCATACATAGAAAGTGTTATACATATGTGAGATTCATTATACAATTATTGCATTTGTCACTTGGTTTTTAAATCAGATCTGTGCTTTCACCAGTAGTCCATACGGTGAAGAGGAAGGTCTCTTGGAAAGAAGATTGGCACCTGCTCAACAATTTTTGGTTACTTGGATTAAATACTTGACTGATGACCATAAAGTCAGTATGTATCAAAGGGAGACCAAACCTTCATATACTATAGTTATATCATTCTGTTTCTCCCTCTTCTTAATTCTGCATACAAGCCGAAATTCTAATTGTCTTGACTGAAATTTTTTTAAAAGTCCTTTATGTTTTGCCTCTCTCCATTAACCCCTCCAAAATGCATTACAAAAATTATAATATTCTACATGTATTTGGTCTAAACTTGAGTTTTTGTTGGTGTAAGTAGCTCTCTACTTAAGTACATCAACATCTATTTTGCAACTTGTAACCTTGGAGGGATATTAAAAGTTGAGGTGACTTATTCAGGGTCACACAGTTAAATTTATCTTGATCTCTATCTTTCCACTGAACCAAATGTCTCTAGAGAGGAAAGTGAGATGAGTGACCTTGTCCAGCCTTCCCTCATTTAAATTCAATTCATTTACATGTCATGATATCATTTCCGTGATGTCATGGTCCTCCTTGAGAACCAAGGACCAACAACAACAATTTCAAAGGCAGAAGTTGAACCTAGATCTCCTGACTCAGAGTGGTTCGCTTTTGCAGCATGATGTATATCATGTTTATATAGTGTTTTAAAGATTTTAGAGGGAAGTTCAGTGGTATAGTGGAAATATCATTGAGCCTGGAATCAGGAAGAATTGAATACAAATCCAGTCTCAAACATTTACTAGCTATGTGATCCTGGGCAAGTCATTTAATGTTGTTTGCTTCAGTTTCTTCATCTGTAAAATGAGTTGGAGAAGGAAATGGAAAATCATTCCAGTATCCTAGCCAAGAAAGTCTCAGAAGGGCTCATTAAGAATCAGTCACAGCTGAAATGATTGAACAACATAGGTTTTTAGAATATTGTCTTCTCAACAGTCCTACTATGATAAAGATAGCATTAGTAGTATCTCCATTTTGAGTCTGAGGTTCAAAGAGGTTAACTTAGAATAGTTAAATATCTTTCCCAAAGTCACTCAGTTTATATGTTACAGAGCTGGAAGTCTACTCCACATCTTCACACAGCAATTCTAGCATTCCTTCTTCTATTCCCTACAACCAGTACATTAAGTGTAGCTAATATATATTTCACTGAGGGCTGGACCAGTGGCATTATGGTTATTTTTAAAAGGAGCATAATCATACAAGAGTTCAGATATTATAGATGGAAATTATGTGAATTTCCTTATTAAAAACACATAGTGTGAAGAGCATCCTATTCATCATTTCCCAGGGAATAATCATATTTCACGACAATCGTATACCACAATTTATTCAGTCATTCCCCAATTGATGGGCTCTCCTCACTTTCCATTTTTTTCTATGAGAAGAGAACTGTTACAACTATTTGTGTATACATAAGTCATTTTTCTTTTTTTAAAAAATCTCTTTTGCTATTCATGCCTAATAGCTGTGTAGTTAGGTGAAAGGATATACATCTTTTGATCATTTAATCTTTTATCAATTAAGGCATGGCTCTTATTTTTTATAAATTTGATACAGTTCCCTTTAGATTTGAGAAATAAGGTCTTATCAAAGAAACTTGCTTCAAATTTTAAAAAATTGCTAACTTTTGCTATTTTCCCCATTCATTCAGTTCTCTCTCCTTTCATCCTCTCCATTTTTTATTAAAACTTTTTATTTGCAAAACATAGGTATAGGTAATTCTTCAACATTGACCCTTACAAAGCTTCTGTTACAAATTTTCCCCCCTAGTCCCCAACCCTCCCCTAGATGGCAGGAAATCCACTACATGTTAATTATGTTAAAATATTTGACAAATCGAATATATGTATACATATTTCCACATTTATCATTGTTGTGCAAGAAAAATCATATCTACAAGAAAAAAAATCAGAGAAAAGAAACACAATGCAAGCAAACATCAATAGAGAGCATGAAAATGTTCTGTGGTGGTCCACATTTCATATTCCTCTCTCTGGGTGTATATGGCTTTCTTCACTGAACAATTGGAACTGGTTTGAAACAATTCATTGTTGAAGAGAGCCATGTCCATCAGAATTGATCATCATATAGTATTGTTGTTGCCATGTATAATGATCTCCTGGCTCTGCTCATTTTGCTCAGAATCAGTTCATGCAAGTTTCTCCAGGCCTCTCTGAAATCATGCTGCTGGTCATTTCTTATAGAACAATAATATTCCATAACATTCATATATTATAATTTGTTCAGCCATCCTCCAATCGATGGGCATCCCATTCAGTTTCCAGTTTCTAGCCACTACAAAAAGGGCTGCCACAAATATTCTTGCATGTGTGGGGCCCTTTCCTTCCTTTAAGATATCTTTAGGATATAAGACCAAGAGAAACACTGCTGGAACAAAGCGTATGCACAGTTTGCACCCTCTCCATTTTTAAAAGTGTTTTGCTACTGACTATTCCCTCTCCCAATATACCCTCTTTTCTATCACCTTCCCTTCTTCCCATATCACTTTCCCTTCTTATTTTTCTGCAGGGTAAGACAGATTTACACCCATATTGAGTGTGTATGTTATTTCCTCTTTGAGGCTAATTCTGATGAGAATAAAGTTCACTCACTCACCCTGTCTTCCACTCCACT
>JAJPUD010025799.1:0-16031 GCA_023553655.1 Myrmecobius fasciatus
AAATATTATTTAAAATTTTTGCATCAATATTCATTAGGGAAATTGGTCTATAGTTTTCTTTCTCTGTTTTCACCCTACCTGGTTTAGCTATCAGCACCATATTGGTCTCATAGACGGAATTTGGTAGTATACTTTCTGTCCCTATTTTTTCAAATAGTTTGTATAGTATTGGAATTAATTGTTCTTTGAATGTTTGGTAGAACTCACATGTAAATCCATCTGGCCCTGGAGATTTTTTCTTAGGGAGTTGGTTAATAGCTTGTTCTATTTATTTTTCTAATATGGGGCTATTTAAATAAATTATTTCCTCTTTTGTTAACCTGGGCAATCTGTATTTTTGTAGATATTCCACCATTTCATTTAGATTATCAAACTTACTGGCATAAAGTTGGGCAAAGTGATTCCTAATTATTGCTCTAATTTCCTCTTAATAGGAGGAAATTCTCCCTTATCATTCTTGAGACTAACAATTTGATTTTCCTCTTTCTTTTTTCTTATCAAATTAACTATAGGCTTATCTATTTTTGTTGGTTTTTTCATAAAACCAACTCTTAGTTTTATTTATTAATTCAATAGTTTTCTTATTTTCAATTTTCTTAATTTCCTCTTTTATTTTTAGAATTTCCAATTTGTTATTTGATTGAGTGTTTTTAATTTGTTCTTTTTCAAGTTTTTTTAATAATAAGCCCAATTCGTTGATCTTTTCTTTCTCTATTTTATGCAAGTAAGCATCTAGAGATATAAAATTGCCCCTTATACCTGCTTTGGCCATATCCCACAAATTTTGGTATGTTGTCTCATTATTGTCGTTCTCCTGGATGAAATTATTGATTGTGTCTATGATTTGTTTTTTTACCCATTCATTCTTCAGAATTAGATTATTTAATTTCCAATTAACTTTTGGTTTATTTTCTCCTGGCCTTATATTGCATGTGATTTTTATTGCATCATGATCTGAAAAGGATGCATTTACTATTTCTGACTTTCTGCATTTGATTTTGAGGTTTTTATGCCCTAATACATGGTCAATTTTTGTATAAGTTCCATGGACTGCTGAGAAAAAAAGTAAACTCCCTACGGTCTCCATTCAATTTTCTCCATAGATCTATCATATCTAACTTTTCTAGCAATTGATTTACCTCCCTAGTTTCTTTCTTGTTTATTTTGTGGTTTGATTTATCTAATTCTGAGAGAGCAAGTTTGAGATCCCCACTATTATTGTTTGGCTGTCTATTTCTTCTTGCATCTCTCTTAATTTTAGCCCGAGGAATTTGGATGTTATTGCTCTTGGTGCATATATATTTAGTGTTGATATTGCTACATTATCTATGGTACCCTTTAATAAAATATAGTTTCCTTCCTTATCTCTTTTGATTAGATCTATCTTGGCTTTTATTTGATCTGAGATAAGGATTGCTACCCCTGCTTTTTTTTTTTTTTGTTCACCTGAAGCATAATAGGTTCTGCTCCAGCCTTTTACATTCATCCTCTATGTGTCACCATGTTTTAGATGGGTTTCTTGTAGACAACATATTGTGGGATTCTGGCTTTTAATCCAGTCTGCTATCTGCTTCCGCTTTATGGGAGAGTTCATCCCATTCACATTCACAGTTAGAATAACTAATTCTGTATTTCCTGCCATCTTATTTACCCATGTTATGTTTTTTCCCTTTCTTTTCCCCTTTCTCCCTTCCCCCCTCCTAAGTATTTTGGTTTTGATGACCCCCTCTCCCAAACAATCCTCCACCATTTAGATCTCCTCCTCCTTTTTTTTTTACTCCTTTCCCCAGATTCTTCTATTTTCCCTTCTATTAGTTTATCCTTTTCTTTTCCTCCTTTCCCTACCACTTCCCTCTAGCAACAGACAAGTTTCTCTGTGAAATCAAATGTCTGATATACACTTTTAGAGCCCAAACTGATGAGAGTAAGATTTACACAATGCTCATCTCCCTCCTTTCTTTCTCTCAATTATATTATGTTTTCTTTGCCAATTCATGAGATATTATCTTGTTTTTACCTCCTTTTTTAAAATCTTATTTTACCACCATTTCCTTCTTTTCTCCAGTTTGATAGCCTTTCTCCCTCTAGATTTCTTTTTCATATTATCAAAGTAATATCTAGTTAATTATACCCCCAAACTTTAAGTATCCCCCTAGTAGAAATAAAGTTCTCAAGATTCCTTTCCTTTTTAGCTTTTTATGCTTCTCTTGAGTTCTGTGTTTGCAGGTCCAATTTTTTGTTCAGATCTAGTCTTTTCATTAGAAATAGGTGAAATTCATGACCATCTTCTTCTCTGGAGGATAATGCTCATTCTACCTGTATAGGTTATTCTTGGCTGTAATCCAAATTCCTTTGCCTTTCGGAATATCTGGTTCCAGGCCCTTCGATCCTTCAATGTGGAGGCTGACAGATCATGTGTGATTCTAATTATTGATACTTGCTATTTGAATTGTTTCTTTCTAGCTGCTAGCAAAATCATTTCCTTGGTGCAATAGTCCTTACATTTAGCCACGATGTTCCTTGCGGTTTTAATTTTGGGGTCTCTTTCAGAGGTGATCAGGGAATTCTTTCAATGGACATTTTACCTTCTGATTCTACAATCCCAGGGCAGTTTTCTTTCAGGATTTTCTTGAAGATTGTATTTAGATTCTTTTTTTTCATCATGGCTTTCAGGAAGTCCAATAATCCTTAGATTTTCTCTCCAAGATTTATTTCCAAGGCCAGTTTTTTTCCTAGGAGATATTTCATATTTTCTTCTATTTTTTTCATTTTTTTGTTTTTGTTTTTGACTGATTTTGAAGTCCTGTTGAGTCATTCACTTGCATTTTTTCAATTCTTATTTTTAAAGTGTTGTTTTCTTCAGTTACCTTTTTAAGCTCCTTTTGTAACTGGCCAATTGAATTTTTTTGTTCATTGCACTCTTTTTCCACTTCACTAATTTTAAATTTCAATAAATTGGTCTCTTTTTCATATCTCTTTTGCAGGGCATCATATCCTTTTTGCAAGATAGTGTATCCTTCTTGCACTGATTTCAATTTATTTTCCCATTTATCCTCCAGCTCTCTTTTGAGGTTCTTTATGCAATCTTCCAGAAAGGCCTTTTGAAAAGGTGACCATTGATGGTCCTTGCTGATTTTCTCTGTATTTTTGTCTAAAGGAACCTCTGAATCTGGGTTCGTTTCTTTGCCTTGATAAAAGCTGTCTATGGTGAGAGCTCTCTTTTGCTTCTTCATTTTTTTTTTTTTTTTACACAGAGTGGCTAGAAAAGCGGCGGCTTTTTTGGCGAATTAACTTAAGGTGCTGTACCGGTGGGGGCTAGGACCAAGTCTGAATTACTTCTTAAACAAAGCAAGTCTTCCACAACACCTGCCCCCAATCAGGGCAGAGTGTCCCGAGTGCCTCAGATAAACTTCAGGTGTTTGGCTTTTGCAGTTTGGAGTTTCTGCCACACTGAGCTGCGTCCCACCCTCACTTCTGGGTTGCACCAAGTAAACTGTTTATCCCTCTCTCTGAGTTAAACAGACATGATATGAAGTTTTTCAGAGATATCTGCAAGCAGTTTCCTAATGTTTCTGGAGTCATTGACTTGAAGATCAGTTCAGAGGCTTTTTTTATTGTTGATTTGAGAGAAGATGAGAGGAAGACGCAGAAAGTCATGTTTTCACTCCACCATCTTGGCTCCACCCTGTAATATATATATATATATATATATATATATATATATATATATATATATATTTTCTATGATTCTTCTAATGAAATTTCAGGATACTTTTCTTTGTTTTGATTTTTAGTTTAAGTTGATTATCAACTCCTTGTAGACAATAATGGATGTTTTTTTTTAATTGTATTCCTTATTTATAATAGATACTAAGACATGCATAATTGAACTGAACTGAAGAAATGGAATATAATTGAATAGAACATAAATCATATTCTGTGTGTTGTATATCCCTCTATTTATTTATATTTCCATTTTTTTCTAGTAAATCTTTTCAGTTTTGACACATTGCATTATGAATCATTTTCAGAGAGAAAAATCAGACCAAAGGGAAAAACCATGGCAGAGCCAAAAAAGAAGTGAACATAGTATATGTTAATTTACATTCAGTCTCTTTAGTTCTTTTTCTAGATGCAGATGATATTTTCGGTCTAAAGTCTTTTGGGTTTGCTCTGGATCACTTAACTACTAAGTAGAATGAAATCTTTCATTGCAAATCTTTCATAGTTGATTATCACATATTCTTGCTATAATTTTGTGCAGTGTATTCCTTGTTCTGCTTCTTTTGTTCAGGATCAGGTCCTGTCAAGTTTTCAGGCTTTTTTTAAATCAGCTTGTTCATCATTTTTTATACAAAAATAATATTCCATTATCTTCATATAACATAATTTATTGTCATTCCCAATTTGATGGGCATCTACTCATTTTCCAATTCTTTGCTACCACAAAAACAGTTAATACAAACATTTCTGCCCATATGGGTCCTTTTCCCAAAGATATGAATTACTTGGGATACAGATCCAATAATGGCATTGCTGTCTCAAAGGGTATGCACAGTTTTATAGTTCTTGGGGTAGAGTTCCCAATTGCTTTCCAGAATGGTTGGATCATTTTACAACTCTACCAACTACACAATGGGTCTTAGTTTTCCCACAACCCCTCCAGCCTTTTTCACTATCTTTTCCTGCCATCCTAGCCAGTCTGAAAGTTATGAGGTGGTACCTCAGAGTTGTTTTAATTTATATTTCTATAATCAATAGTAATTGAATCATTTTTTCATATAACTAGAGATGGCTTTAATTTCATCATCTGAAAATTGTCTGTTCATCTTCTTTGACCATTTATCAATTGGACAATGATGTGTACTCTTACAAATTTGAGACATTTTTTACAAATGAGACCTCTATCATAAATACTGTCTGTAAAGAATTTTTCCCAGGTTTGTATTTCCCTTTTAATCTTGTTTCTGTTGGTTTTGTTTGTGCAAAAACTTTTAACTTAATATCAAAATTGTATATCTTGCTTTTCATAATATTTGTTAGTTCTTCTTTGGTCATAAATTCCTCCCTTCTCCAAAGATCTCATAGATAAATTATCCCTTGCTCTACTAATATGTTTATAATATTATTCTTTATGCCCAAATCATGTACCATTTTGACCTTTATTTTGTTATGGAGTGTGAGGTGTATGTTTATGCCAAATTTCTGACATTATTTTCCAGTTTTCACAGCAATTTTTGTCTAATACTGAGTACTTATTCCAGAAGCTAGAATTTGGGAGATTATCAAATACTAGATTACTACAAGCCTTGATTATTGTGTTATGTGTATCAAATCCATTTCTCTGATCAAATAGTGAGTTCTTATCCCAAAATTGGGTTTTTCAAACACTAGATTGCTCTAGTTATTGCCTGTTTTGTCCTGTGATCCTAGGCTATTCCACTAATCAACGACTCTACTTCTTAGCCAGTACCAAATGGTTTTGATGACTGCTGCTTTCTAATATAGTTTTGGGTTTGGTACTTCTAAGTCACAATCCTTTGTATATTTTTCCATTAATTCCCTTGTTATGATTGACCTTTTTTTTTCTTTCAGATGAATTTTGTTATTATTTTTTCTACTTGTATAAAATAATTTTTGGGATTTTGATTGGTATGGTACTGAAAAAGTAGAGCAATTTGGACAGAATTGTCATTTTTATTATATTAGCTCTGCTTTCTCCTGAACAATTGACACTTTTCCAATTGTTTAGATCTGACTTTATTTGTGTGAAAAGTTTTTTTGCAATTGCATCTCCTATAGTTCTTAGGTTTATTTTAGCAAGTAGAAATCAAAGTATTTTTATTTTATTTATAATGATTTTAAATGGACTTTCTGTTTCTATCTATTGCTGATGGACTTTGTCAGTGATATATTGGTATTGTGATGATTTGTGTGCATTTATATTATATCCTGCAACTTTGCTAAAGGTGTGAATTGTTTCCAGTGGATTTTTGGATGAGTATCTAGGATTATTTAAGTATACCATCATATCAGCTGAAAAGAGTGATACTTTTATTTCCTCATTGCCTATTCTAATTACTTTAATTTCTTTTTCATTTTTTATTGCTAAAACCAATATTTTTAACACAATGATGAATAATAGTGGTGATAATGGGTATGTTTATTTCCACTTTGATCTTATTGAGAATGAGATTAGTTTCTTTCCATTTCAAATAATGCTGGCTGATGATGGTATACATAGAGAACTCTAGAGACTCAACTAAAAAACTACTAGAAATAATTCACAACTTTAGTAAAGTTGGAGGATACAAAATAAATCCACATAAATAAGCAGGATTTTTATATATAACCAAGAAAGTTCAGCAGCAAGAGATAGAAAAAGAAAGTCCATTCAAAATAACTGTTGATGGTATAAAATATTTGGGAATCTATCTGCCAAGGGAAAGTCAGAAACTATACGAACTAAATTACAAAACACTTGCCACACATATAAAATCAGACCTAATGAATTGGAAAAACATCAAGTGCTCATGGATAGGCAGAGTGAATATAATAAAAATGATAATGCCACCCAAACTAATTTACTTATTTAGTGCGATACCAATCAAACTCCCAAGAAATTATTTTAAAGTTATAGAAAAACAGTAACAAAGTTCATTTGGAAAAACAAAAAGGTCAAATATTTCAAGGGAATTAATGAAAAAAAAATGGCTGATGAAGGTGGCTTTGCTGTACCAGATTTAAAACTATATTATAAAGCAGCGGTCATCAAAACTATTTGGTACTGTCTGAGAAATAGAATACTCAATCAGTGGCATAGGATAGGATCTCAGGACAAACTAGGCAATAACTCTAGCAATTTAATCTTTGATAAATCCAAAGACCCCAGCTTCTGGGATAAGTACTCACTATTTGGCAAAAACTGTTGGGGAAAGTGGAAACCAGTATGGAAGAAATTAGGGCTTGACCCACACCTAACACCACATATGAAGGTAAGATCTAAATGGGTTCATGATCTAGCTATAAAGAGTGATATTATAAGCAAATTAGAGGAACATAGGATAGTTTACCTCTCAGACCTGTGGAGATGGAATAAATGTATGTCCAAAGAAGATTTGGAAGTCTTAACTGAACTCCAGGTAGATAATTTTGACTATATTAAGTTAATAAGTTTTTGTACAAACAAAACTAATGCAGACAAGATTAGGAGGGAAGAAACAAATTGGGAAATCATCTTTACATTTAAGGGTTCTGATAAAGGCCTTATTTGGAAAATATATAGAGACAATTCTCATATTTATAAGAATTCAAGCCACTCTCCAGTTGATAAATGATTAAAGGATATGAACAGACAATTTTCTGTCTGTTCATGAAGATGAAGAAATTAAAACCATTTCTAGTCATATGAAAAGGTGCTCCAAATCACTATTGATCAGAGAAATGCAAATTAAGACAACTCTGAGGTACTACTACACAGTGTCAGATTGGCTAAAATGACATGAAAAGATAATGATGAATGTTGGAGAGGATGTGGGAAAACTGGGACACTGATACCTTGTTGGTGGAACTGTGAACAGATCCAACTTTTCTAGAGAGCAATTTGGAACTATGCTCAAAAAGTTATCAAAATGTGCATACTCTTTGACCCACCAGTGTTTCTATTGGGCTTATATCCCAAAGATGTTTTAAAGGAAGGAAAGGGACCTACATGTACAAAAATGTTTGTGGCAGCCCTTTTTGTAGTGGCTAGAAACTGGAAACTGAATGGATTCCCATCAATTGGAGAGTGGCTAAATAAATTATGGTATATGAATGTTATGGAATATTATTGTTATGTAAGAAATGACCATCAGGACGATTTCAGAGAGGCCTGGAGAGACTTGCATGAACTGAAGCTTTGCAAAATGAGCAGAACCAGAACATCATTATACATGGCAACAATAAGAGTATATGATGATCAATTCTGATGGGCATGGCTCTCTTCAACAATGAAATGTTTCAAACCAGTTCCAATTGTTCAGTAAAAAAGGTCATATACACCCAGAGAGAGGGTTATGAGATATGAACTACAACAGATCATTTTCGTGCTCTATATCAATGATTGCTTCCATTGGTTTTCTTTTTCAGATTTTTTTGTTCATGGAGATACGATTGTTCGTGCACAGCAAGATAAGTATGGAAACATGTATACATATATTCACCTTGTCAAATATTTTAATATAATTATCATGCAGTGGACTTCCTGCCATCTAGGGGAGGGGAGGGGAATAGGGTGGAAAATTTCTAATGGAATGCTTTGCAATGGTCAATGTTGAAGAACTACCCATACATATGTTATGCAAATAAAAGATTTTAATAAAATAAAATCACATGAAACCAAAGCTCTGAACAGAGTCTGATGGAATGAAATCAGTCTCCAGCTCAAGATACATTGGAATTAGTTACAGAAATGTCAGTCTCATTAGGTTAAAAGAGGTGTTCAGTCCAGCTCAGAAAGCCTGTTGGGAAAGCCACTGAGACATTGTTAATCATAGCATAGCAGCAACTGACAACCTCTAAGTAACAAAGCAAATCAGTGGGACAGCCTCCAGTCTCAGTTCAGAAGGTTAAATTTCCATTTATGGAAACTAAGGTGTTTCCTGGAGAAGGTAGGTCTAGCTTCTTCTGTGAGCAAGACAACAAACACAAGGGACTCCTGTGCTCAAAACCAAGGTTCACAGCTGCACAGGAAGCTTGAGAATTTACCCTCTTTACCAAAGGAGCAAAGCTCAAATGTAAAAGGCAGAGAAGAGAAAGGGGGAAAGAAAAAGAAATAAAATGAGCAAGAAACAAAAAAGTAACTTAACCACAAAAAATTACTATGATGACAGGGAAGAAGAAAACATCAATTCAGAAATGGACAAAATGTTCACAAAGGAAATATCAAAGAGTGAAATGAATTAATCTGAAGTCCAACAAAAGCTTCTTAGAAGTACTAATAATTTTTTTAAAGACAAATAAGAGTGGTAGAAGAAAAAATGAGAAAAGAAATGAAAGATATGAGAGAAGCAAAAGTTTGCAAAGGAAGGAAAAAAATTGAAGAAAATTCCTTAAAATATACAATTGGTGAAATGAAAAAAAATCCACTAAAGAAATCAATTCCTTAAAAAATGCAAAATGAAACATCCTTTGCAACAGGTGTTACCTCCTTCTCATATTTTGTTTTGTTTTTTTAAACATATCTTTATAATTACAATCTATGGCTCCCCTTAGTGGGATTGCAGATATCAGGGAAATTCAGAATTCAGCATGATGAAATGAAATAAGAAAAGATTTTTGACTAAGGAAAAGTGAGTTTTAATCCTGGCACTATCAATTACTTGATCTATATATCCTTGGTCAAATTATTCAGTGTTTTTAGCTTTATTTTCTAGTTGACAAAAAAACTACTTAATTCCACTAGATGATCTTTACATTCTTTCTATCTCTAAATATTTCATCTTATAACTATATATGTTGTGCCACAGTTCCATGTCTCAGTTTCCCTCAATTGCTCTGTTTGTTTCCCTTAATTGTTCTGCCCTCAGTAGCAACCTTTCACTTCCTGACCATCAGAAATAATTAGGCTATTATTCCAAAGGAGTCATAAAACCTCTAGATGGTCCATCTTGACATACTCCTTATCTTCTGGCTTCAGACTTACTGTATTCCAGTTCCTTTTCCATACTTAGCCCTCTTTCTTTCTTACTCTCTACCTGTCAGAATTGATTTGATAGTCCTTCCTGGAACTTCAATTCCCCCTGATTTCCCATCCCTCCTTCTGCCTCGTGAGCTCTTTGTTCCCTCTGAGTGCTGGATGTCTATAAGAATCCTATGTCCAAACTTACTATTTGCTGGACCTACTTGAGATCCAGTTGGCTGGCATGTTTGCCTGTCTAAATGGACTGTATGCTTTGAGATAATAGTCCCAGCAGTCCCGATCCATAGCTTTGGATTCTGAACTCTCAATTAACATCAATAAAGTATTATCTAATCTCCAATGTGTGATATTGCCTCAGTTTCTCCCTAAGCATAAAGATAGAGAAGGATATATTTTTAAATATGGCTAGAGTAGGTCAGTCAGTCAGTCAATAGTATTGTAAATTTTTAAGTGAAAAGATGGCATAAAAGAAAAACTAAATTGGATATGATATAAGAGTGAGGAGTCAAAACTAAAACTAAGTTTATGAATCTGAGTAACTGAAAGATGAGAGTACAATAAAGAGTAACAATGAATTTAGGAAGATTAAGGATTTGAGACAAATGAGTTATCTTTTGGTCATGTTGAACATCATATGTCCATGAGATATCCACTTTGCAATCAAAAAATATTTGTGGGGGGGTAAGCAAATATAGTAGAGAGGAGACACATATTTTTTGAGCTCTCCTCATGTTCCTCAAATAAACAACAAATCAAGCTTCTGAACTAGTTTTGGAGTGATATAACCCACAATTATTTGGAGTGTAGCAAATTTGGAAGGTCTGCAGAATAGATCTGTTTTAATCAGGTATGGAGAGAAGCAGGATGAAAACAGGCATTTGAGCACAGGCACTTGAGTGCAGGCAGGACAGAGATCCAGGGCAGTGTGAGCTCCACACACCTGGAGAAATTACAGCAATGTTGGTTGGCTCCTCTGTCTTGGTTGCAAGCCAGTGTGTCAGTAGATTAGCTGTAAGACATCCAACACGAATAAAAAAGACAAATAATGAGCCCCTAAATCCCAGAATAATGCCAGACTTGGCCACACTCACACAGTGTTGAAAGTTAATCAGCACTAATCCAGTTTAGCCATTGTCACCTGTACAGGAAGCTTGGACAATCTCTCCTTTGACCTAAAAGCAGACCTCAACTTTTAAAAAATGAACAAAAAAGCAAAAAAGAACTGGGACCATAGATAGGTTTTATGGAGAAAGAAGACAGATTTCAAACCTGAGGACAAACAATGAAAGCAAATAGTCTCCAGATGAAGCTCTGAAAGGTAATATAAAATAACCCCCATCTCACAATACTTTCTTGGAAGAATTCAAACAGTAGCTTAAAGGAGAGTTTAAAGAAAATGTGTAAAGGAAATGAGCACTTTGCAAGAAAGTTTGGAAAAGGAAAGACAGAAATTATCTGAAGAAAACCCCTTACAAAACAGATTTGACAAAATGAAAAAGAAAACAACTCCTTGAAAAACAGAAATTGTGAAATGAATAAAAAATATATAGAACAAAACAACTCAATTAAAAATTCAATTGGCAAAATGCAAAAGGAACTAAAAAAGGTAACTGAAGAAAATAATTCACTAAAATTATTATTGAGCAAATGAAAATGAATGTCTCAATGAGATATTAAGAATCAGTCAAACAAAGCCAAAAAAATGAAAAAAAGGAAGAAAATGCAAAATACCTCATTGGAAAAACAAATAATATGGAAAATAGATCTGAAAGAGACAATTTAAGGATTATTGGACTTCCTGAAAACCAAGTTGAAAATAAAAGGGTGATTTTAGGAAATCATCAAGGAAAACTGCTTTGATATCCCATAATCAGAAGGTAAGATAACCCTTGAAAGAATTTACTGAACACCTTCAGAAAGAGACACTAAAATTAAAACTCCAAGGAATATTACAGACAAATTTCAGAATTCTGGACCAAAGAAAAATATTGCAAGCAGCCAGAAAGAAACAATTACAATATCAAGGAGCCACAATCAGGACTATCCAGGATTTAGCAGCATCCATTTTAAAGGATTTACAGGGCCTGAAATCTGATATTGTGAAAGGCAAAAGAATTTGGATTCAACTATCCAGCTAAACAGAGCATTATCGTTCAGAGTAGAAGGTGGACATTCAATGATATAGGTGAATATTACCTATTTTTGATGAAAAGACCAGATCTGAACAAAAAATTTGATCTCCAAATACAGAACTCTAGAGAATCATAAAAAGGTAAAAAGGAAAGAACTCTTTGAGAACTATATTTATGTTATGAATATACTTAGAGAGTGCAGGTATAATCTGATTTTACTGTTATAAAAAACTAGAAATAGAAAGGGGATTGGGGATTGTATTAGAAAAAGAGGAAAACTGAGGTAAAATGAAAGTTATTACATCTCGTGGAGAGGCAAAGAATACCTGTTATAATTGAGAGAAAGAAAGGAGGGGGATGAACATTGTGTGAATCTTACTCTCCTTAGATTTGCCTCAAACAGAGAATATTAGACAGATTTGGTTTCACATAGAGACTCTTTTTTCACCTTATAGGGAAGTGGAAGGGAAAGAGGGAAATGAAAGAGGAATGCTAATAGAAGGGAAAACATAAGTAGTAGGGGAAAGATATAAAAAAAGGAGAAGGGTTGCAAGGGGGAGCACTCTTTGAGGGATGTGGTAGTCAGAAGCAAAATACTGGGGAGGAGGGAAAGGGGGAAAGGAAAGAGAAAAGCATAACTTGGTATAAATAAGATGGCTGGAAATACAAAATTAGTCATTTTAACTGTGAATGTGAATGGGATGAACTCTCCCATAAAACTGAATTGGATAGCAGACTGGATTAAAAAGGAGAATCCTACAATATGTTGTAAACAGAAAACAGAAATTTGAAGCAGAATCTTACATTTTAAGTAAAGGTAAAAGGCTGAAGCAGAATCTATTTTGTTTCTTGTGAAGTAAAATAAAGCAGATATAGCAATACTGATCTCAGATCAAACATAGGCAAAAATAGATCTAATTAAAAGAGATAAGGAAAGAAATCGTATCTTGCTAAAAGGTACTGGGGTAATAAAGTAATATCAATATTAACCATATATGCACCAAATGGTAACGCATCCAAATTACTAAAGAAATTAAAACAGCTGCAAGAGAAAGTCATCCCCAAGTTAATACATCATGACCAAGTAGGATTTATACCAGGAATGCAGGGATGGTTCAAAAAAAAAAGACTCTGGTAGTTCAGCTTGAGAAAGAATGTTTGTGCCTGGTATGTTATTTTGCCAGGTGATCTTCACAATCTTGGGAAGATAACACAAATGGAAGTGAGTCAGTTTCGCATTATGGTGCTAGTGTACTATCCAGTTTTTAAAGATTTACAACAATGAAGACAGTAGTACAGACATCCAATTTCTCAGTCAATCTAATACCTCTTTTCTCCCACATTTTCCTTTGGAGTCTCGCAGACACTGAGTTAGTTCCAACAATATGTGTATTCATCTCATCATCTATGTGAATATCCCTGGAACATATATTGCCAAGTATCATATGCACAGAATTCAGACTTTTTCCATTTGCTGTAATCGATAGTTCTATGTTTTAACAGTGTACTGCTGATTGAGGTGGGGGAGAATCTTTGTTGTCTTGGTATTAACTATTAGGCTAAATCATCACAACCAATAAATTACTAATCCAAACTTTGTTTCATTACAGCCTTAAAGGCTGTTTTGAGAACAAAAGGTCACATACCAATTCTCCCTCCACTTTAGTCTTACCTTTTGGCCTTTTCAGGTTAAACAATCACTGCAGTAGCTGACCTGGATACCATTTTAGTCCTCATTGTCTGGCAACCTTGTTCATGCAAAAAAACATGGAAACAACCACACAGCTCTTTTTCACTCCATTTGTGACTGGGAAAGTGTGGAAGCAAGCATGTCATCACAAAACCAACACATAGCACTGATAAACTTCTAGAACATTGATTTTTGACATAATTTTCCACAAACCCTCATAACTGACAACATCAAAGGTCTTCGTCATATTGAGAAATGTTTTTATAGATATCTGCTCAGCTCCTAACATTTCTTCTTGAGTTGTTAGGCAGAAAATGCCATATCAAACATTTGTTGGCCATTTCTGAAGCCCCTGGCTTTCAGCAGATTGACTAAGAGAAAGAGAGAGAGTCAGAAAGAGAGAGAGAGAGAGAGAGAGAGAGAGAGAGAGAGAGAGAGCCCCCTGTGATTGTACAGGATAAGCTATTTACTTTTCTTATTTCCATTTGTTTCAGAGTACAAAAGTGGTGAAGTGATAGTTGTGAAAAAAGAAAATGGCATTCTCCCAGATGACTTATCAAGATCATGCTACTCAGCCTGGTTTGAGCCAATGATGATATTAATCTGAATTGTATTAACTAACCCATTTCTCTAACTCTGTCCACCCCAACCTCACTTTATAGACAGCACAATTTTCTCTATTATCTTGATATTCTAAGAGAGGGTTTATTTCCAGTTGTTCTAATAATATAAATATGGCATACAATAAATTACATAAAGCATTATTACAACACTGTTATTGACTATGCTTATTAAAATAAATATTAAATTTGCTCCCAAATCAATTCCTAAACAGAATTTCTATGAAGCAGTATACTAAAATGTTCACCTGATTAGTGATTAGGAAATTTGAGCTCTAAATACTGATTATATCTTTAAATACATGACTCTGTACAAGTTGATCAATATCTCCCAGATTTTACTTTGTTATTGAAAGATGAAGGAATGATCTAGGAAGATCATTGGTTACCAACACATGCTTGAAACACAATCATATGTTTTCTAAACCAAAGGGTAAGAAAAATAATAGAACCACTTTCATTCTGGAGCATTTGAATTTGAAAAAGGGTTATTATACTCAAAGAGCTTAGCAACTACTTTCCAGAATAAAAAATGAAAATAAAACTTTTATTAATTGTTTATTATATTTTACCATTACGTTAAATGTAAAGAATAAAAATTTCAAAAGTTGAAAGTTGGCATATTCAAGAAGTTTATTTTTATTGGGATGAGGCACAAAAGGAATAGTGGACAGGGAGAGGAATTTTCTTGAGAAAGATGATGAGTGGTGATTTAGGGAAGTAGATTGATATACCCCACTGAAGAACAATGGCTGAATTGATTGATTATAATTTAAGAATTGAGAAGAATAGCAAGAGGCAGCTACTGAGGACTGTAGAGAAGGGAATAAAGTGAGGTCTGTTTGCAACTTTTCATGAAATCATGATCCGAGAGAGGTATGCTTTAATCAGAGGTATGGAGTTTGAGGGTAGAAGTTTTAACATGGTAGGAATGTGGCTAAAAAATAAGAGGACAATTGAGATAACATACATTTTAGACATTTAAAGAGATAATGGATTAGGAGATGTTCATCACCAAAAGAAAGAATGGGATTCCTCGGGGCAGGGGGAGGGGAGGAGGGATGGTATTTTCTAGTGCTAACCCATGATGATTCAATGATACTGTAATACCCTGACAGAATTTATCAGCAGAAAAGTGCAAAGGAGAAAGCAAAATGAAGCAACATGAGAGGTCCTTCAGTCATCAGCAGGGAAACAGGAAGTGAAATGGATTGGCCAAGGTCAAGAATTTCAGGAAAGATGTCATGATATAATTCACTGAATAGAATCGATAACTTTAACATAGTGGTTTCCTTCTTTTTTATTCACTTGATAGTATTTTAGTTTTTGCAATTAAATGTAAAATTATTTTATATACTCATTTTTATAAGATTTTGAAATGCAAATTTATTTTTTTATTAAAGCTTTTTATTTGTATAACATAGGTATGGGTAGTTCCCCAACAATGATCTTTACAAAGCTTTCCATTACATATTTTACCCCCAGTCCCCTCCCCTCCCCTAGATGGCAGGAAGTCCACTACATCTTAATAATGTTGAAATGCTTGAGAAGTTATGCAAGAAAAATCCTATCTACAAGAAAAAAAAAAAGAATCAGAGAAAGGCAACACAATGCAAGCAAATGTCAATAGAGATCATGAAAATGTTACATTGTGGACCATATTTCATTTCCCTCTCTCTGGGCGTATATGGTTTTCTTCACTGAACAATTGGAACTGGTTTGAGACAATTCTTTGTTGCAGAGAGCCATGTCCATCAGAATTGATCATCATGTAATACTGTTGTTGCTGTGTATGATGATCTCGTGGTTCTGCTCGTTTCACTCAGCATCAGTTCATGCAAGTCCCTCCAGGCCTCTCTGAAATCATCCTGCTGGTCATTTCTTACAGAGCAATAATATTCCATAAT
>JAJPUD010025800.1:0-17179 GCA_023553655.1 Myrmecobius fasciatus
ATATCTTCCTCTCTCTCTCAAACTGCTTTCCACAATTATAACTTATTACTATTACCATGAACAAAAATGCTTTCCAAATAAGCCCAGATATCTAATGACCTGTGCTCCACTCTCTCTCTCACCCCATCTTCTAAGTCTCACACAAACATATACCCATACTTTCAAGTTCATAGTTTCCCCTTTTACCAACAACCTCAGACATTTATAAGCATTATTATCTCTCAAAAAGTGAAAAAATAAGCTTGCGAAAAGTTTGTCTTGCAAGCTAATTAAGCCAGATCATCACAAAAACATTTATCAATGAAAGTGGAACTAGGAAAATTAATAGATACAAAATGAAAGAAAAAAAATCCATTGTTTCTATAACAAATCTATTTTAATCATCTAATTTAAGTACCATTTTGGGGTGCCAGGCCAGACCATAAATAATGTTAGTGCAGAAAACCTGGTACTGCTAAACCACCATTCTTTGTATTTTTTTTTCATTAATTCCCTTGATATTCTTGATCTTTAGTTCTATCATATGAATTTTGTTATTATTCTTTCTAGTTCTATTAAATATTTTTTTGGCAGTTTGATTGGTATGCACTCAACAAGTAGGCCATTTTATGCAGAATTGTCACTTTTATTATATTAGTTCAGCTTACCCAAGAGTAACTGATATTTTTCCAAATGTTTATATCTGATTTTATTTGTGTGCGAAGTGTTTTGTAATTGTCTTCATATACTTCCTGGGTTTGTCTTGGCAGGTAGATTCCCAAATATTTTATTTTGTCTAGGATTATTTTAAATGAAATTGCTCTTTCTATATCTTACTGATGGGTTTTGTCAGTAATATAGATAGGCTGATGACTTGTGTAGATTTAGTTTATATCCTGCAAATTTGCTAAAACTAGTAATTGTTTCCAGTAGGTTTTTGGATGATTTTCTAGGATTCCCGAAGTGTATTATTATATCATCTGCAATGAGTGATAGTTTTATGTCCTAATTGCCTATTCTAATTACTTTAATTTCTTTTCCTTTTCTTATTGCTGAATGAAACATTTCTAATACAATGCTGAAAAATAATGCTGATAATGGGCATCCTTGTTCCACCCCTGATATTATTGGGAATGCATTCAACTTCTTTATCTCTATTACAAATAATGGTTGCTATTGGTTTTGGATAGCTACTACCTACTATTTTACAGAAAGCTCCCTTTATCGTTATACTCTCTAGCATTTTTAAATAGGAATGAGTGCTATATTTTGTCAAAAGATTTTTCTGCATTTAAAAGAGATTGCCATATGATTTATGTTGGCTTTGTTATTAATATTGTTGATTATGGTAATAGTTTTCCTGATCCTTTAAACAGTTCCTGCCATACAACTGGGCAAAATAGCTCTTGATTATTCCTTTAGGTTCTTTTTCATTGGTGCTAACTTCACTTTTTATTTATTTATTTTTTATTTTTTTGTAGCCAAATTCTTTTTTTAATTAAAGCTTTTTATTTTCAAAACATATGGACAAAAATTTTTGTCAACATTGACCCTTGCATAGCATTGTGTTTTAGATTTTCCTCTTTTTCTCCCCACTCCCTCCCCAGGTGGCATGCAATTCAATATGTGTTATATGTGTTAAAATTGATGTTAAATCCAATATGTGTAAATATATTTATACAACTCTCTGCACAAGAAAAATCAAAGCAAAAAGGAAAGAAAATAAGTAAGAAAGAAAAATGCAAGAGAACAACAACAACAAATAGTGAGAATGTTATGTTGTGACCCACAATCAGTTCCCTCAGTCTTCTCTCTGGGTGTAGATGGCTCTTTTCATCACAAGATCATTGTAACTGGCCTCAATCATCTCATTGTTGGAAAGAGTCATGCCCATCAGAATTGATCTTTGTATAATATTGATGTTGCTATGCACTATGATCTCTTGGTTCTGCTCATTTCACTTAGCATTAATTCATGTAAGTCTCTCCAGATCTCTCTAAAATTATCCTCCTGATTATTTCTTATAGAACAATAATATTCCATAACATTAATATACTATAACTTATTCAGCCATTCTCCAACTGATGGGCATTCACTCAGTTTCCACTTTCTAGCTACTATGAAAAGGGCTGCCACAAACTTTTTTTGCACATGTGTGTCCCTTTCCCTCCTTTAAGATTCCTTTGGGATACAAGCTTTGTAGAAATACTGCGGGATCAGAGGTTATGCACAGGTTGGTAACTTTTTGAGTATAGTTCCAAATTACTCTTCAGAATGGCTGGATCTGTTCACAGTTCCACCAACAATGTATTAATGTTTCAGTTTTACCATATCACTCCAACATTCATCATCTTTTCCTGTCATTTTAGCCAATTTGAGAAGTGTGTCATGGTGTCTCAAATTAAGTGGTCTTAATTCACATTTCTCTGATCAATACTGATTTAGAGCACCTTTTCATATGATTAAAAATGGTTTTAACTTCTTCCTCTGAAATTTGTCTGTTCATATCCTTTGAAAATTTATCAATTGAAGAATGGCTTGAACTCAATAAATTTGAGTCAATTCTCTCTATATTTAGAAATGAGGTTTTATCAGAACCCTTAAATGTAAAAATGTTTTCCCAATTTATTGCTTCCCTTCTAATCTGTGGGTCAATGCCTTCTTCTATACTAGTTTTCAATTTTCCCAGCAGTTTTTGCCAAATAGTGAGTTCTTATCTCAAAACCTGGAGTCTTTGGGTTTGTCAAACCCTAAATTGCTATAGTTATTGACCATTTTGTCCTCTTATCCTAAGCTATTCCACTTATTCACTACTCTATTTTTTAGCCACTACTAAATGGTTTTGAGGATTACTGCCTTATAATAGTTTTACATCCTTTTTATTTTAACTCTGGTGATGATTTTATTTTCCTTTTTTAAATCAAGTTAACCATAAGTTTATCATTTTTTTTCATGAAACCAACTCTTACTTATACTAATTAGCTAAATAATTATCTTAGTTTCTATTTAATTAATCTCTCCTTTGAGTTTCAGAGTTTCTAATTCAGTATTTAATTGTGTTTTTTTTATGTGCTTTTTTAGTTGCATACACAATTCATTGATTTCCTCTTTCCCTATTTTATTATGTAGTTATTTAGAGATATAAAATATCCCCTAAGAACTACTTTGGCTGTATTCCATTGGACTTGGTATGTTGACTCACTTATTGTTATTATCTTGAATGAAATTATGGATTGGTTCTTTGATTTGTTGTTTGACCCACACATTTTTAGAACTAGATTATTTAATTTTCAATTGGTTTTTACTTTATCTTTCCTTGGTCCTTTATTGAATATAATTTTTATGTCATCATATTCTGAAAAGGAAACATTTACTATTTCTGCCTTTCTGTTTTTGATTGTGAGGTTTTTATACCCCCCAATACATAGTCAATTTTTGTTTACATACCATGTACTGCTGAGGAAAAGGTTTATTCCTTTCTGTCCCTATTCAATTTTCTCCAGAGGTAAATTGAAAAGATGTCCATCAATTGGAGAATGGCTGAATAAATTATGGTATATGAATGTTATGGAATATTATTGTTCTGTAAGAAATGACCAACAGGAGGATTTCAGAGAGGACTGGAGAGATTTGCATGAACTGATGCTGAGTGAAATCAGCAGAACCAGGAGAACATTATACACAGCAACAAGACTATATGATGATCAATTCTGATGGACATGGTTCTCTTCAACAATGATGTGATTCAAACCAGTTGTGCTGCGATGAAGATAGTCAGAATACATCCAGAGAGAGGCCTGTGGGAACTCAGAGTGAACCACAACACAGCATTTTAACGCTTTCTGTGAATATTTCCATGCATTCTGTTTTCCTTCTTAGGTTGTTTTTTTTTTCTTCTTCTCTTTCTAGATCTGATGTGTGCAGTAAGATAAGTGTATAGATATGTATACATGTATTGTATTTGTCATATAATTTATCCTATCTAGCATGTATTAGATTACCTGTCATCTAGGGGTGGAGGGTGGGGGGAAGGAAAGGAAAAGCTTGGGAAAAAAAAATTTTTTTTGCAAAGGTCAATGTTGAAAGGTCACTCATATGTTTTGCAAATAAAAAGCTTTATAAAATAAAAAAAAAGAAAAGAATTTTCTCCAGAGGTCTGCCATATCTAGGTTTTCCAGTATTTTATTAACCTCCCTAACTTTTTCTTGTTTATTTTGTGGTTAAATTCATCTGATTTTGAGAGGAGAAGTTTGAGGTCCTTCACTAGTATAGTTTTGCTGTCTATTTCTTCTTGTGAATGGCTTAATATCTTTTCTAAGAATTTGTATGTTCTAACACTTGGTGCATATACATTTAATATTGTTACTATTTCCTTGTTTATGGTGCACTTTATAAAGATGTGCTTTCCTTCCTTATCCTTTTAAATAAGATCTATTTTTATTTTTGCTTTATCTGAAATAAGAATTGCTACCCCTGCTTTATTTTTTATTTTAGCTAGAGCATAATAAATTCTGCCCTTTCCTTTTATCTTTACTCTGTATGTGTCTCTGTATCAAATATGTTTCTTGTCCAACATATTGTAAGATTCTGCTTTTTTTTTTAATCCACTGTGCTATTTACTTCTGTTTTATGGGAGATTTCAATTCATTTACATTCACAGTCACAATTACCAGCTTTGTTTTTCTGTGCATTCTATTTTTTCCATTGTATATATTATTGTTCCCTCTTTCTGCCCTGTTCTTAGTAGTGTTTTGTTTGTTTTTTTACACACCCCATTCACTACCTTATCTCCTATCACACCTCTCCATTCTCTTAGTAGTGTTTTTTTAACCCACTCTATCCACTACTCTATCTTCTATCAATCCTTCCCCCTTCTCTTATCTTTTTCCCTAGTGTTTCTGCCCTGTTTTTTTTCTATTATGCCTCTTTTTTTCTTTCCTGTTTCTCCTCTTACTTCTTTATAGGATTAGATCAATTTTTCTACCCAACTTAATGATTAAGTTATTCCCTTTTGGCTCTTTGAGCCAAAACTGGTGAAATCAAAATTCAGAAAATGCTCATTCCCCTATCTACTTTCATTAGAGGGTAAAAGGTCTTTTGTGAATCTTTATGTGATCTAATTTTACCAGTGATCTCCTCTTTCCTTTTCTCCCAGTAGTATTGTTTTCCATCCCTTAATATCTTTTTCTTTGACATCATCACATCAGAGTTCATGCACAACCATACTCTCAATTTATGTGATGACCCCCTCTGTCTGTCCTAGTAATAGATACAGTTCTCAAGAGTTACAGATACCATTTTCCCATCTAGGGATATAAACAGTTTGACCTTTAAATATTATTTATTTGCCCCTGTTTACCTTTTTACTCTTCTTTTGAGTTCTTTGTTTGAAGATTACATTTTTTTCAAAAAAAATGATTGAAAGTCTCTTAGTCATTGAAGATCCATTGTCTCCCCTGAAGATAATGCTCAGTCTTACTGGGTAGTTAATTCTTGGTTGTAACCCAAGCTCCTTTGCTTCTGTAATATGGTATTCCTGGCCCTATGATCCTTTATTGTAGAAGCTGCAATATCTTAGATAATTCTGACTGTTGCTTCTTGATATTTGAATTGTTTTTGTCTGGCAGCTTTTGGTATTCTTTCCTTTAATTTGTAGTTCTGGAGTTTTGCAACAATGTTCCTTAGGGTTTTCCTTGTGAGATCTCTTTCTGAAGATGATCGATAAATTCATTCAATGCCTATTTTACCCCTCTTTCTAGAGTATTGGGGCAGTCTTCCTTAATAATCTCTTGAAGAATGCTATCCAGGCTCTCTCTTTTTTTTTTTTTTTTTTTGGTTATAGCCTTCTGGCGGACTAATAATTTTAAAATTATATTTTGGATCTATTTTCCAAAGAAGCTATTTCTCCATACAGTTATTTTATATTTTCTTTCATTTTTCTAATTATTATTAGATTTATTTAACTGATTCTTGATGTCTCATAGAGTGCATTACCTTACATTTGCCCTGTTCTACTTTTTAATATGTGATTTTCTTCAATTAGCTTTTGTATCTCTTTTTCCATTTGGTTGCTTCTGCTTTTCAAGTGTTATTTTCTTCAGTGGATTTTTTTTTTCATTTGGACAATTGCATTTTTTAAGAATTGTCTTCCTTTTCCAAGCTGTTGACTCTCTCTTGCATGCCTATCATTTCTTTTCTCATTTTTTCTATTATCTCTCTTATTTGCTTTTTAAACTCTTTTATGAGCACTTCAAAGAAGTCTCTTTGTGTTTAAGACCAATTCATATCACTCCTTGAGATGTCCTCTGTGGACATTTTGTCCTTGTCTGAGTTGGTGTTTTAGTCTTCCCTGTCACCAAAGTAGCTTCCTATGGTCAAGGTTCTTTTCTGTTTCTTGCTCATTTTTTTTTCCATTTTTTTTTTCCTTTTATGGTTGAGCTCTGTTCTTGGGGTAATGAGGAATTGTCCAAGTTTCTTGTACATTTATGTGCCTTGGTTATGATCACAGGGGCCTCTTGTGTTTGCAGAGGGTTACTTTATTTGCTCTTTCCAGGAAATAGTCTGACTTCCCAGAATTTGCCTTCTGAACTGAGATGGAACTATCCAACTGGTTTCCTTTACTACTGAGCCAATTGCTGATATTCTGTGATTAAGACCTTCTCACTGACTTTCCTAGATTCTGTCTGTCTAAGCTGGACTGAACACTCTTTTCAAATTAATGACACTGACCTATCTTGAGCTGGAGAGTGGTTTCATTGTGTCAGACTCTGTTCAGGGACTTGGTTTCATGTAATTTTCAAGGGAAGCTGTGAGAGCTTGAACAACTTCTTACCTTCACTCTGCCATCTTAGTTCTACCCTTGGGAGTCCCATACTCAGCAAAGTTAAATATCATCCTAAATGAAAACAAAACAACATAGAAAATGGATCTTTAATGATATGAAAGATTTAGAAAGTCTTTGTGACAAAAAATCCAGAACTTAAGGGTTAAAAATGATATAAAACATCTAGGGGAAACATAAAACAAATGTTAAAGACCAATTATAAGAGTCACAATGAGGTCAAATTGTTCACTTTATATCGTGAAAATAATAGCAGTACTCTTATGTTTGCCATAATTATTTGAGTAGTTTGGGGGAAAAAAAAGACTTGGAAAAAGTTTAGCATAATGAAGGAATGCTAAAAATAAATAAATAAATGAAGCTATATATAAATGCAAAAGGAGTAATAATTCAAATGAGGAAAAATTCTTGAAAATGATCTAAAATAAGGTAATAGTGTAGAAGGCAGATAGTGCTTACACCTTACTCTCATCAAGAATGGGTTAATGTACAAAATTGTGGCAGCCCTTTTTGTAGTGGCAAGAAACTGGAAACTGAGTGGATGCCCATCAACTGGAGAATGGCTGAATAGATTATGGTTTATGAAGGTTATTAAATATTGTTTTGTAAGAAATGATCAGCAAGATGATTTCAGAGGCTTGGAGAGACCTACATGAACTGATGCCAAGTGAAATGAGCAAAACCAAGAGATCATTATACACAGCAACAAGGCTATATGATGATCAATTCTGATAGGCAGAGTTCTCTTCAACAATGACTTTTGTACATACATATCTATATACATGGATACACACACACACACACTCATACATAAAGTGTATGTATGAGTGTGTGTGTGTGTGTATCCATGTATATAGATATGTATGTACAGTATGAGTGTGTGTGTGTGTGTATCCATGTATATAGATATGTATGTACAAAAGTCTTTTTAAATTTAGAAAGAAGTGGGAGGGCAAGGAGATTGGGTGGGTAAAGGTAAAAGAGGGACCTTTAGAGGGGTGGATAGGGCAAGGGAGTCAGTAGTAGTAAAGCAGTGAAGTAAAAAGAGGTGGGGCACATAGGGTGAAAAGAACAGTGAGGAAAAATAGGAAGGAGCAAATGCACAATAAATAATTATAGCTTAAAATGGAAATGGAAAAATTCACCCATAAAATGGAAATGAATAAAATACGTTTTATACAATAAATTCACATCTAAGCAATTAAAATAATATTTATTGTTCATGGACAGGTAAATGCAATATAACTTTTAAACATTTTAACTAACTGATTTATTTATTTGATGTCATGCCAATTACATTACTAAAAAAATTACTGAATTGGAAAAAAATAAGAACAAAGTTCATTTGGAAGAGCAAAAGGTCAGGAACTTCAAAGAACCAGGCAAATGTATGTAAAGGAAGTAGATTCAGCAGGATTGGACCTTAAATTATGTTACAAAGGAAAGCATTGTTAAAGTGTAAAAAAAGGTTAATTTGGTGATTTTAAATTAAAATTTTCTTGTATAAATAAAATTTATGCCACCAAAAATAGAAGGAATGCAGTTTTTGTTTTTTGTTTTTGTTTTTTTTGCTGAGGCAATTGGGGTTAAGGGACTTCTCCAGGGTCACACAGCTAGGAAGTATTAAGTGTCTGAAGTCAGATTTGAACTCAGGTTCTCCTGACTTCAGGGCTGGTGTTCTATCCACTGTGCCACTTAGCTGCCCCAGAAATTTTTGAAAGAAAAAAAAAAAAAACTTTCATAGACTAGGCGAGGATGTGATTAGTTTGCAATACTATTGTGGAATAGTAAATGGTGAGTTGATGACTTAGAAAAAAACATGGGAAGACTTTGACCTAGAGAAAAAGATAATATTGATCCTCAAAGGAAGAGACAAAATTGGAAAAATAATATAGTTTTACATATATGCATATGAATACACAAATACTTATCCACTTAATTGTAGCTTTCTGTAGAGTGGTGAGGCAAGGGAAAGGAAAATAAAAATAAAAATGCATAGCAGAGAAGAAAAGAAAACCAAAACGTTTTCAAAGAAAAGTTGGGTGGTTTTGAAAAAATATATAGAATTTATTATATTGGTTATTTTAAAATTGATTCCTCTCCCATAATCTGCTGTGTACATAGCAATTTTAAAAATTTAATTAATTTTGTCATTTTGTATTTGAGTTTAAAATATATGTGTTTGTATAATATACATACACATATACATAAAAAAAGGTATGGGGTTAGAGTGGAATTAGAAATGTATTGAGTTAAAATGAACGCAGGTTTATGTGAAAATGTTTTGATATGATCCCAAGTGGTATTGCAGCTATATATATATGTATAAATATATATACACATAGATATATGTATATGTATACATATGTATAATATATATGTATAAGTTCAATTTTCATGAAAATTGAACTGAGTTTACTAGTCATTTGAGTCTCATAAAGACAATTTCTGAGTATATCCATACTGCAAAGGTATATAAACCCTCTTTATATGTGTGTGTATGTATTTATATTTACAACTATGTACATATACACAAGCAAGTATGTTTACACATGTGTACATGCACACCCAGATCAATTCTGTATGTATATGTTTGTGATACATGCATATGTGTAGTGTATTTGTTATATATGCATGTATGCATATACGTGCATATATACATACACACACATACATATAAATATTAGTTTTTGTTTAGTCAATTAGTTCTGTCTGACACTCATGATCCAGTTTGGTGTTTTAGTAACAGATACTGGAGTGGTTTGCCATTTCCTTCTCCAGCTTGTCTTTCAGATGAGGAAACTAAGGCAAAAAGGGTTAAGTGACTTGCCAAAATATATATAAATAAAGACAAGATTAGAACTTTTGTCCTCTTGATTACATGCCTGGCACCCTATCCATTTCATCACCTAGCTGCCCCATATATGTAATAAATACATTTTGTGTGTAGGTGCATATACATACATACATACATACATACATACATACATATATATATATATATATGTATATATATATACACACAAACATATAGGTATATATTTATGCACAGATATATATACACACACACATATATATATATCAAATATCTTTTTTCCTAAAATTTCAGTATCACTAAGTATCATTTATTATTCCTCTTTTATATGGAACTCTTGTGTTTTCTTGATTGCCCTCTCACTAATATCTATATTTTGTTGTCTTATAGTATAAAATAGTACTTTCTATAAGCATTGTAAAATCATATTGATGATGGAGAGCATATTTTGTCCCTATTCCCAAGAGAACTTCTAACAAAACATACCAATTTGTATAGAAATTACTATTGAAAAAAAATCTCATGAAAAATCTAATTTCATCTGCAAAAGTGTAATGATTTCACAAGTGGTACAAAAATATTGCTCTTATTATAATGTCAAACAAGAAATATATGATCGTGAATACAAATTCCAGCCCTACTTTATTCTATTTTACTTAAATTTAGAGAGAACAAAACCACAAACTTCTCAATTTTGAAAAGGGTGATATCACTGCATTATCATTGAGAAAATGTACAATGATTTGACAAAACAACAAAATGCATAGAGATCAGATTAGTACTAAAGAGATCTTAAAAATTCTTTGCAATAAAGAATTATTATTCTGTAGTCCATGAACTTTTAAAAAATATTTTGTTAACTATATTCCTCTATTGATTTGTAACACTGTTTCCTTTATAATCCTGAGTATGTTATATAGTTTAAAACCTATTCTGAGAAGAGGACCATTGATTGACAAAGGACACACACACACACACACACACACACACACACACAGGACACCTGATCTAGAAAAAAATGCCTATGTTTTTACAAGTGAGAGAACGTTTCTTTAATTCAGTTAATTGGTCAATTAGAATTTCTAAAGAACCTATTATGTGTCAGTTATACTAAGTAGACACTGAGTAGGCAAAAATAATGAATCAGTTCCTAGGCTTTAGGAATTTAGATTTTAATGGAGAAGATAATACATCCATACCTATTTAAATTTATAATGAATATGTTTATTCAAAGAAATAAAAGTTACATTTGATGTGTGTGAGGGGTTCCAGCAGCTAGGAGGAGGGGACAAAGGGAAAGATTTTTTGAAAGAAAGGCTTCATTTTGGATGATGAAACTTGAAATCAATCTTGCAGAAAAGCAAAGTTTCCAATAAAATTAAGGATACAGCTCTTTCCAGGGATGGAGACCAACCCAGGAAAGGATATGGAAAATGTGGAATGGAGCATGAGGAAAAGAAAGAAGCCCAATTTGGCTCAACCACAAAGGACTACTAATAATATACTCAGAATATTTCTAATAGTTGGTGATAGCAATAACAATAGTTAACATTTATGTAGGCTGCAAATTAAGATTAGCAGGGACTTCACAAAAATATCTCACTAAACCTCCCCAAAACTGTGGAAAGTAAATGATATTATTATCCCTATTTTATATATGAGGAACCAGAGCCAAACAGGATTTGTCTAGTCATGCAATAAGATGTAAGAAGAATGGAAATATAGGATATTAAAACAAAGTAAGGAACTTTAAATTATTAATTGAGGAATTTAATTTATAATGAGTCATTGTATTTTATGGTGTATATGTATGCTTAGTGAGTTGGGATTGGAGATGAGATGGTGGCATAATAAAATCAGTGTCTTATATTTCATTTTAAAAATATTTTATAGCCAGATGAACAATAAATTGTAGTATGGAGAAATTTACATCAGGGAAAATAAGCATAAGATTATTATAATTATCTAGCTGAAGAGATAATGAAAGCTTTAAAATGGTTATTTTGCAAATATAAGAAAAGGATATATACAT
This sequence comes from Myrmecobius fasciatus, assembly GCA_023553655.1. Lineage (NCBI taxonomy): Eukaryota > Metazoa > Chordata > Mammalia > Dasyuromorphia > Myrmecobiidae > Myrmecobius > Myrmecobius fasciatus. The sequence continues at coordinate 11,668 of JAJPUD010025800.1, forward strand.
AGATATGAGATATTATAAAAATTAAAGTATAATTATTACATGTCAGGTAAGAGCGAAGAATCAAATATATTCCTGAAATTGCAAATTTCTATACCTGGATGTTTGGTGGTGTGGTAAATGACAGTAATGAAATTCAGAAGTGGGATAGTTTGTATAGGAAAGGCAATGATTTCTATTTCAGCCATATTAAGTTTAGGATTTCTTTGTGATTTTCAATTTCAAGGAATACATGAACAGAATTACAAAATACTTCTTACATAAATAAAGTCATATCTAAGCAATTGGAAAAATATTAATTGTTCATGACTGGGCTGAGTTAACATAATAAAAATGGCAATTCTGCCTAAATTTGTCTACTTATTCAATGCCATACCAATCAAATTGCCAAAAAATTATTTTATATAACTAGAAAAAAATTCATCTGAAAGAACAAAAGATCAAGAATATCAAGGGAATCAATGAAAAAAAAAAAATCCAAAAGACAATGTCTTAGCAGTACTAACCTAAAACTATATTAAAAAGCAGCAGTCATCAAAACCATTTGGTACTAGCTAAGAAATAGAGTGGTGGATTAATGGAATAGATACACATGATACAATACTCAATGACTATAGCAATCTTGTATTTGATAACACTCCCCAACTCCAAGTTCTGGAATAAGAACTCCCTATTTAACAACAACAAAAAAAAAAAAAAAAATGACTGTCATTTGGGGAATGGCTGAACAAGTTGTCTATGAAGATAATGGTATATTATTGCTCTATAAAAAATGATGAACAAGCTGATTTTCGAAAGGCTTGGGAAGTTTTACATGAACTGATGCTGAGTAAAACAAGCAGAACCAGGAATACATTGTACACAATAACAGCAAGAATGTGAGATGAACAAATATGGTTCTTCTCAGTATTTCAATGATCCAAAATAATCCCAATAGACTTTGGACAGAAAATGTCATCAGCATGCACAAAAAGAAACAAGGAGCCTGAATGCAAATCAACATATATTATGTTCACTTTTTTTTTCTTTTTCTCTCCCATGGTTTTTCCCTTTTGCTCTGATTTTTCTCTCCCAACATGATTCATAAAGCAATATTTATTAAAAATAAATAAATTTACTGGGAAAAAATTAATATGCATGCCTTGTTCTTCTGTACTTAGAACTCACATTGTGGCTGGGACTGCATTGAAATGACTTATGCTGGGATTTTGAGCTAGGCTCCCACTCTGTTGCTACAAACATTTTCTGCTGACCTTCCAAGTTGTTTTTACTGTCTCTGGACTGAGAGATCTGGAAGCTATCAGCATTGCTGCTTATTCAGAAGTTCCCTGGGGGGCAGAACCAAGATGGCAAAGTGAAGAAAAGTCTCACTGTGTCCTCCTCTGACCTTCTCTCAAACCAACAGCAGATTCAGCCTCTAAACTGAATTTTAAGTCGAAGAACTCACAGATGTTTGGACTACAATACATTCCTAGCAGAAGTTACCTTTGAAGAGCTCATAGCAGGTCTGTTTCAGTTGGGCAGGGGATCAGGTAGGACACAGCATGGCAGATTCTGAACACCTAGGGAATCTATCTGAGGCTCTGGAGACACTCTGCCCTGATTTTGGGCAGCTGCTTTGGCAGATCTGCCTTTTGTAAAAGGTATATTGTAACCCACTGCAAACACAGGACCTAGCCCAGATGGCCCAGCACCAGAGTCAATCAGCCTAATTGCCCCAGGGCAAATTACCGTAGCAAGGCACAGCTGGAGCTTCTCTGATTTAAACAGACATCAAGCTAGTAAAAAAAAATAAATAAAAAACAGAAAAGAATTCTCACCATAGACAGTTTTTAATGGAGATACAGAAGGACAGACCCCAGATCTTGAGGTTACTAAAGGTAAAGCAACTACAGAGGAAGCCACAAAGAGGGACATGAGCTCGTGTCCATTTCACAAGGCTTTCCTGGAAGGTTGCATAAAGAATCTCAAAAGAGAGTTAGATGAAAAATGGGGAAATTAAATAAGATCATTGCAAGAAGGAATGGAAAAAGCATATAATGCTCTACAAAAGAAATAGGAAAAAGACACCGATTCACTGAAAAACAAAATTGGTGAAATGAAAAAAAGTCTGCAATGAATAAAAAAATTCAATTGGCCAATTACAAAAGGAGCTAAAAAAAGTAACTGAAGAAAATAATACATTAAAAATTAGAATTGAACAAATGGAAGTGAATGACTCAATAAGACTTCAAGAATCAGTCAAACAAAAACAAAAAAAATGAAAAATTAGAAGAAAATATGAAATATCTCCTAGGAAAAACAACTGACCTGGAAAATAGATCTAGGAGAGACAATGTAAGGATTACTGGACCTCCTGAAAGCCATGATGAAAAAAAGAACTTAGACTCTATCTTCCAGGAAATTATGAAAGAAAACTGCCCTGAGGTTTTAGAATCAGAAGGCAAAATCACCATCAAAAGAATTCAGCAATCACCTCCTGAAAGAGACCCCAAAATTAAAACCCTAAAGAATATCATGACTAAATTTCAGGACTATACACCAAGGAAAAGATATTGCTAGCAGCTAGAAAGAAACAATTAAAAAACCGAGGATCTGTAATTAGAATCACACGAGATCTGTCAGCCTTCACATTGAAGGATCAAAGGGCCTGAAACCAGATATTCTGAAAGATAAAGGAACTTGGATTACAGCCAAGAATAAGCTATCCAGCTAGAATGAGCATTATCTTCCAGGGAAGAAGATGGGCTTATTAATATAGGTGAATTTTACCTATTTCTAATGAAAAGACCAGATGTGCACAAAAAATTTGATCTCCAAACACAGAACTCAAGAGAAGCATAAAAAGGTAAAAAAGGAAAGGACTCTTGAGAACTATGTTTCTACTATGGGTATACTTAAAGAATGGGGGTATAATTTGATTTTACTTTGATAATATGAAAAAGAAACTAGAGGTGGAAGGGATATCATACTGGAAAAAGTGGGATAAGGAGGTAAAATAAGATATAAAAAGGAAGTAAAATTAAGGTAAAATCTCATCAAGAGGCAAAGAAAAGCTAATATAATTGAGGGAAAGAAGGGAGGGGGATGAGTATTGTGTGAATCTTACTCTTATCAGATTGGGCTCTAAAAGAGTATATCAGACACATTTGGTTTCACAGAAAAACTTGTCCCTCCTTTTAGGGAAGTAAGGGGGGAAGAAGGAAAAGAAAGGGATAGACTAATAGAAGAAGAAATACAAGGATTAAGGGAAAGGTGTAAAAAAAGGGGGAAGGGCTTTAAAGGGGGGAGTACTGTTTGAGGGAGGTGGTCATCAAAAGCAAAATACTGGGTAGGAGGGAAGGGAGAAAGGGGAAAGGAAAAGGGAAAACATAACTTTGGGTAAATAAGATGGCAGGAAATACAGAATTAGTTATTTTAACTGTGAATGTGAATGGGATGAATTCTCCCATAAAGCGAAAGCAGATAGCAGACTGGATTAAAAGCCAGAATCCAGGGGGTGGAGCCAAGATGGCGGAGTGAAAAGGTGACTTTCTGCCTCTCCTCCCATCTTCTCTCAAATCAACAATAAAATAAGCCTCTGAACTGATCTTCAAGTCAACGAACTCAGAAATATTTGGACACGGCTCTCTGGATACGTTCATATCAGGTTAGTCGGACTCAGACAAAGAGATAAATAGACGACCTCTGTGTAGGCCAGAAGTGAGGGTGGGACTCAGCTCAGCTCATTGTGTCAGAAATTCCAAACTCCAAACTCCAAATTCCAAACACCTGGAGTTTATCTAAGGCACTCCAGACACTCTGCCCTGATTGGGAGCAGGTGTTCTGGCAGACTTGCCTTGTTTAAGGAGTAATTCAGACTTAGTCCTAGCCCCCACGGGCCAAGCACCTTAAGTCAACTCGCCGAAGTACCCCAGGGCAAAGCTTTTTCAGCCGCCGTTTTTTTTTTCCCTACCTTAAAGAGATATCCACGCTGTCTTAAAAAAAAAAAAAAGAGGAGGAAGCAAAAGAGAGCTCTCACAATAGACAGCTTCTATAAAGAGAAATAAGAGATGATCAGCCCAGATTCAGAGGTTCCTTTAGACAAAAAGCCAGAGAAAATCAGCAAGGACCACCACTGGTCCTCTTTTCAAAAGACCTTTCTGGAAGATTGCATAAAGAACCTCAAAAGAGAGCTGGAGGATACATGGGAAAATAAACTGAAATCAGTGCAAGAAAGATATGATGCCCTGCAAAAGAGATATGAAAAAGACACCAATTTATGGAAAAATAAAATTACTGAAGTGGAAAAAGAGTGCAATGAAAAAATTGGCCAGTTACAAAAGGAGCTTAAAAAGGTAACTGAAGAAAACAACACTTTAAAAATAAAAATTGAACAAATGCAAATGAATGACTCAATAAGACTTCAAGAATCAGTCAAACAAAAACAAAAAAATGAAAAATTAGAAAACAATATGAAATATCTCCTAGGAAAAACAACTGACTTGGAAAATAGATCTAGGAGAGACAATCTAAGGATTATTGGACTTCCTGAGAGCCATGATTAAAAAAAGAATCTAAACACTATCTTCCAGGAAATCCTGAAACAAAACTGCCCTGAGATTGTAGAATCAAAGGGCAAAATCACCATTGAAAGAATTCACCCATCACCTCCTGAAAGAGACCCCAAAATTAAGACCCCAAGGAATATTGTGGCTAAATTTCAGGACTATAGCACCAAGGAATAGATTCTGCTAGCAGCTAGAAAGAAACAATTCAAATACCGAGGATCAATAATTAGAATCACACAGGATCTGTCAGCCTCCACACTGAAGGATCGAAGGGCCTGGAACCAGATATTCTGAAGGGCAAAGGAACTTGGATTACAACCAAGAATAACCTATCCAGCTAGAATGAGCATTATCCTTCAGGGATGAAGATGGTCATTCAATGATATAGGTGAATTTCACCAATTTCTAATGAAAAGACCAGATCTGAACAAAAAATTCGACATCCAAACACAGAACTCAAGAGATGCATAAAAAGGTAAAAAGGAAAGGACTCTTGAGAACTTTATTTCTACTAGGGGGATACTTAAAGTTTGGGGGTATAATTAACTAGATATTACTTGGATAATATGAAAAAGAGAACTAGAGGGGGAAAGGTTGTCATACTGGGGAAAAGAGGGAAAGAATGGTAAAAATAAGATCTAAAAAAAAGGAGGTAAAAACAAGGTAAAATCTCTTGAAGAGGCAAAGAAAACCTAATACAATTGAGAGAAAGAGGGGAGGGAAATGAGCACTGTGTAAATCTTACTCTCATCAGGTTGGGCTCTAAAAGTGTATATCAGACACTTGATTTCACATAGAAACTTGTCTGTTGCTAGAGGGAAGTGGGAGGGAAAGGAGGAAAAGTAAGGGACAAAGTAATAGAAGGGAAAATAGAAGAATCAGGGGAAAGGAGTAAAAACAGGGGTAGGGGATCTAAAGGGTGGAGTATTGTTTGGGGGAGGGGGTCATCGAAAGCAAAGTACTGA
>JAJPUD010025801.1:0-17179 GCA_023553655.1 Myrmecobius fasciatus
ATCAATTCAAGGAAGTCGTTTTTCCCTCACTTGCCTTTCAAGAGATGGTATGTATATGAGAGAGTCCTGTATCTAGAGGGAGGAGACTTAGGGTCTAATGGCTGCTAATAATAATAATGATGATGATACTTATCTTTAATAGAATGCCTTAGGGTATACATTAGTATTATTTCATTTCATTCTCACAATAACCCAGAAGAGGCAGGTGCTATTGTTATCCCCAATTTACAGATGAGGAAACTGAGGCAGGCAGTCCAGAATCACACAGCTAGGAAGTGACTGAGGCAGGTTATAAACTTGGGTCGCCTTGGTTCTAAGTAATAAGGCATTACATCTATGACTTGTTTTCAGATTATATCCTAATCTTAAAATTCCTTGAGGGAAGGAATGTGTGTGTGTGTATGTGGGGGGGGGGGGAATTTGGATCTTCCCTATCCAACTGGACCCACTTCAATGAATGCCCTGGGTTGCACAGAAACAAAATACAACAGTTTAGAGAAACCCAGAGACACAGCACGAAACTCTGTCATAAAGAATTTGACCAGGAGTCTTGAAGGAAGGAATCTGTTACTTTGGGGAGGGAGTGGGAGGGAAGTACCAGCACTTTTTTGTGGGGGAGAAGTAATTCTAAGAGTCTCCACTCTTTTCCTTATTTGACTGTTAGAGTCCTCAGGAGTAACACAAGCAGCTTCCAAATTAACTTGAATCTGAGAAACTCAAGTAGCTCACTGACCCTCCTTCCTGCTGTACCCCACATTTCCCTTAGGGATCTCTTCTCAAAGGTGTGCTTGGGCTCCCCACTGCTTTGCTGGCACTGTATGGTTCTTAGAGCTCATTCATTCAGTCCATTCTGTTTGCCTTGAGCACTAATCATAGATACTGGGTTCCCATACCCACCCTTCAAGACCAGTTGTTCAGAATCAACCTGCCAGGTTCCATTGACTACTCTCTTCTTAGTCTTGTTATTGTCTAAAGCTGGATTCATGATGGTGTGTTATTTATTTCCCTGATGCAAAGAAAGTAGACCATAGCCTGTACAAACTTTAATTAAAGGAGGGCAGCCAAGTGGAATTCATTCTTGGCTTTTGGTAGTTTTCAAATGAGAATTTTATTGCATATTAATGAGCACTAATTGCCATTTGTGACTGGCATTTATGGAAATTACGCATGTGTGATTTGCATAATAGAACATAAATCCAATTCTGAGACTTTGTACAAGTGGGGGGGTGGTAGAAGTGGTGATGTGTTTGTACTCATTCCAATACCCAAGTCTAGTAGTTCTCAAACTTTTTTTGGTCTCAGGACCCCTTTACACTATTCTAAATTATTGAGGACTCCTCTTCCCCAAAGAGTTTTTATTTATGTGGGTTATTTGCTATATTTGAAACTAAAACCTCTCAGGGTAATTGTGAAAATGGTTTTGTCCTGCAGGATTCCTTGGACCACTCTGAAAACCACTGTCCTAGGTAATGAAATTAAGTGCAAAGATTAACAGATCTCTGAGATCCTTCCCTAAGACAGCTTTTAGCAGAGCAATGATTCATGGCCTGGTTTGTGTGATCTTGCTCATACATACCTGAACCCTGTGGAGGAGGGAGTCAGAAGAACATGTTACTGCAGGTCTATGAAAGCAGAAGATGTCCCTGTAGTCATTGTCCTGTAACCAGCTCTCTACCCTCTGAGTTTAGGCTGGGCATTAGGCTCAATCCCACTTCATTCTTGAATGTTGAAGGTATGCTCTGAGGTTCCTAAAAACTGGACCTCAGTAGAATCATAAAAGCATCATTCTTCAGAACCATGCTGACTATCTTTGGATTTGACAAAATCATATTAAGAGAAAAGAATCCAAATTTTTACTTTAAAAGTCTTGATTTTTCAAGATGTGCAATAAAACGGGAAAAGGAAAGAGAAAGGCAATACGTATTTATTAAGCAACTACTATATGCCAGGGATGGTGCTGCTCTTTATAAATATTATCTCATTTGATCCTTACAAAAATTCTAGGGTGTATTATACCCATTTCACAGTCGAGGAAACCAAGGCAGAGATTAAGTTGACTTGCACAAAGCTAGAAAGTGTCTGAGGTTGGATTTTAACTCAGGCCTTCCTGATCTCAGGTTCAGCACTCTTTCCATAGTATTCTCTAACATTGTTTGTTGTTCTTGAAGAAAACCAAAATGACACTGGGAAGATGATGTCTTAAGTTACAAATGAATTGGATTTAAGTGAGGGAGGCTTATGCAAAGTCACCAGCCTTACTCTCTCTTTCAGAGACATCTGGGTCAAGTGGTAAAATATAGATCAGGAGGACTGGCCATGGCCCCAGAAGCAGTGGGAGACCCTGGCCTACCTAGTTCTGTTTGTCTGAGGCAACATCCATTCAGTGATTAAGGGCTAAGTGAGAAATGAGGCAAAAGAAATGAAGCTTAACTCATTGAACCTATATTGGATTAATTGCTGTCTAGGGGAGGGGGAGAGAGGGAAAGGAGGGAGAAAAATTTGGAATACAAGGTTTTGTGAAGGTGAATGCTGAAAACTATTTTTGTGTGTATTTTGAAAATAAAAAAATTATTTAAAAAAATAAGACCTCGTTTGACTTCACAGAAGAATCAATCTGAGGGAAGACCCTCAGAGTTTCTGTCCAGAACAGAAAAATAATTGCTATTTATACTCAGTCTGAGTCATCAAAACCCAAACAATGACCATCTAGCATTAGATTTAGATTTAAAGAACCGTGGTTCAGATCTTAAGTTTCTGCCTTGAATTATTTTTGTGATTTTGGACTTTTCCTTTCTGGATCTAAGTTTATTTTTTTTTTTCATCTATAAAAAGAGGGAGATAAGGTAGATGGTCTTTGAGGTTGCTTCTAATTTTAAATTTATGATCCTATGATCTTCAAAAAGATAAAAAGATCATTAAAGTTGCACACCTTAGTATCATATCAAAGATCCCTATACAGGGATTATGCTCCCTGTATAATTCTTCAGATTCCTGAGTATTCAGGTCACTAACTGGTTCCAACCCATTTGAATGCCCTATTGGTTTGATATCCTGTCTAGTCTTCTTCTGACTAGAGGATTTAGTGGATTATCAAATAAGATAATATTTGTAAAGCACCTGGCATGAAGTAGCTGATATATAAATGCCTATTCCCCTTTCCTATTCCACACCCTTCTCTCTTTACACCAGGTCTTTGGAATCAGATTCCTGCCTCTTTGTCCCAGTTTCCCTCTAAGTCCTTAGTACTGGCTGATGTCCCTGCCCCCTTCTGCTTGAATGCTTGGATCTCTTCCAATCATCTGATCAGTCCCTACTTGAATCAATACCCTTGATCTTGGACTTTGTTTAGACTTTGGTTAATGTCTCACTATTTCCATTGATGTCCTGATCTCCTGATTTTGGATACACTTTATAGACTTTCATTTCCATGTTATTATGCTAAGATAGAACAGATCTCTAGCTGTATTTAGATTTTTATTTTATCTTACCCAGTCCTGTTTAGATTCCTGGATTTCTGGTTATAGCTATTTCCAATTTACTTCTTCCTGCTCTAGCTAAGTGTTCAATTATGATAATAAAGATGGCTTAGAAATGTAGAATTATAAAACAAATTCTAGACTTGGAATAAAGAGAGCTGGCCTTGAATCCTGTCTCTAATATTTACTAGTGGTTGGATCATGGGTAAATCACTTAGTCTCAGCTTTAAATACTAAAATGTCCTACCTCTGAAAGGTAGAAAAACTGAAAATAAATTCACTATAACATACTCTACAAAAGGTCATCTAGACTATGTGTGAAGATCTTAGATGAGACAGAACCCACCTCACACACGATCTGTTAGCCTCCACATTGAAGGATCGAAGGGCCTGGAACCAGATATTCCGAAAGGCAAAGGAACTTGGATTACAGCCAAGAATAACCTATCCAGCTAGAATGAGCATTATCCTCCAGAGACAGAACCCATCACAAGACCCTTCTACTTTTGGATAACTTTTTGGATAATTCAATCAACAAGATAGTTGTAAGGAAAACATCATATAAACTTTGAAGGGAGAGAAACTGGACTTGTGATGTCATCACTATTATGAGTTCCTAGGTTGGGCATCTTTTCTGTCACTCACAGTCTTAGCTGTGACACAACCAATATGTATTAGAGATGGGATTTTAACCCATTGCATCTGGAATTTGAAGCCAGTTCTCTATCTATAAACCCAGGATACCTTTTAAAGCACAATATAAATGTGAGCATTTACTGTGTATTTGTACTGTGTAACCCTGTCCAAAGGGCCTCATAGAGTTGTAAACAATTAAAAAGTTAAATGACAACATAGAAGAGATAAATCTAACACTATAAAAAAGTACAAGGTCACATGTGACTGAAATGCAAAAAAAAAAAAGAAACAACAAAGGAAAGGAAGGGAAGGGAAGGGAAAGGAAAGGAAGGGAAGGGAAAGGAAGGAAAAAAGGAAGGAGCGAAGAAAGAAAGGAGTGAAGGAAGAAAAGAGAGAAGGAAGAAAAGAAGGAAGGGAAAGAGGAAGGAAGGAAGAAAAGAAGGAAATGGTACAGAGTGGGAAGAATGCTGAATAAAAGTCAAAAGCCCTGGGTTTGAATCCCAGCATTGACACTTATTATGTGACTGTGGACAAGTCATTTACTTATCTGCCTTATCTATAAAAATCTATAAAGTGAGAGATATTGGCTAAGTGACTTTTAAAGCCTTTTTGATTCTAAATATGATATCCTGTTAGATTTAGATTTTGGCATTGAGTGCTCTCAGAAAAAAAAAGAGAGAGAACAAGATGATTTAGGGCTCATCAAGAGATGATTACTTATTAGAAAGTTAGAAACTTTAGAAAGATTTCATGAAGAGGAACAATTGGAAAAGACCAGTAGGATTTGGATAATCAGAGAGGGTGGGAAGGACAGATTTTAATTTAAAGGACCCCCTATCTGTAGATCTGCTATGAACCTAGCCAATCTTGGTACTCAGAGATTCTCTAAAGGGATTTTTGCTCAATCTCAGGGACCCCTTTACTGATTCCATTCTGTTTGGGGTAGGTAGAAATCCATCCTGGGAGAGATCATGGAACAAGGACTACACAAGTATCCTTCCTCCCTGGTCTCTTTCTTCCTCATGAATAGGAATTCCTTGCATGAGCCTCCCCCCGGGGTCCTGGGATGATCTTTAATGAACACTTAGTAAGTAAGCACTTTATTTGGAAACAGTGCCAAAGTTTTACGAGTGTACTTTGAGGTTTTATTGCTAAATCTCTCCCTAGGACAAATGTGAATTTCTGAGAAAGGAATTGACTCAGTCTCATTTCCAGAGTCGGGAAAGAAGTTTACAAGTCCCAGGGCTCAGGCTTCTTCAAAACGGTGTCCTTTCTCTATCTAGCCAAGCACAGTTTCTCCACAAATTTCTGATTATAACTTCATAATTATTCCCTCATTAATATAATTTGCTTTACCTATGTCATCCTCAGAAGCAAGATAAATGAGATAACATTTGGAAAGTGTTTAGCACAGTGCCTGGCACATGGCACTTAATCAATGCTTATTCCTTTTCATTCTATTGATCATTCAATTCTACCTTTGTTTTTCTCTCATGACCTCACCCCTACCACATCTATACTCTTTTTTTTTTTTTTTGCTTTGAAACAGCAACCTGAGCTACCAGTCCAGGTTCATGGGGCAATTTTACAAGATCAAAGCTGGAGGCAGAAGGGGTTCATATAAATCAAGAATCTCTTTCCTTTTGCTATAACTAGAATGCTCCATTAGAGAACCCTTCTTTCATCCAATATGAGATTATGATCTGGGGCTTCAGCAGTAGCCTGATCCTTCCTCCTGTGTCAAGTATAACTGAACCTTCAAACTAACATTTGAAATGTTAAGAAATCCTAATTATAAAGATCACCCCTTATTTGCTTGGGGAGGAAAGTAGGGAGAAAGTTTAAGTAAGATGGTAAAGTGAGAGGTGGCCCACTGCCGAATCACCTCAAAACAGCAACAATTGTCAAATAAAATAAAGGAATAAGTATTAGAACAAAAGAAGGGAAGGAAAGAAATTGTCACAGGGAAAACTTCAAAGGAATACTAATAGAAAAATTAAAGAAATGAGTAAGCAAAAAACTTTAGTTTAATAAATGCCATGGAATAAAGGAAGCTGGGAGAAATCTACAAAAGAAAAGAATGATAAAATAGAAACAAGGGTCTACAAATCCAGAATGGACCTACACTAATAGCCAATGCTAAAAAATTCTGACAGCTACCAAAATGAATAGGAGATTAACGAAATAACCACCCAAAAAAGAATGAGACTTGATAGCATGAAACAGTTGCTTTGTAAATCACTTACCAATCTTTTCCTAATCTTTACCACCCTACTAGATTCTCTCTCCCTTATAAATTCTATTCAGGCATCTCTTCATTTTAAAGTAAAAAAATAGACAGAAAAACAAAATTTTTAGAGTGGGAAGGAGCCTCAACAACCATCTTTTCCAACTCATAGCTGAAAAGAACATATACAAGAGACCCATCAGGCTGTGCTTGAAGAACTTAGATGAAATGGAACCCACTATCTCAAAAGGCAAACCCTTCTACTCTGGGGGTAACTGTAATAGAATCCACAAGCATCTAGTAAATGCCTACAATGTGCCAAGTAAGCACTGAGGATACAAAGAAAAGCAAAATGATCGTTTTTGGCTTCACTGAAAATATAACTTAATGGGAAGAGACAACATGAAAATAACTATGTACAGTGTAAATGGGAGGTCATCTCAGAGGAGAAAGCTCTTGTTGAGGAAAGTGGAGGGGCCACAAAGGCCTCCTGCTAAAGGTAGGATTTAACTTAAGTCTTGAAAGTAACCAAGAAGTTGGGAAACAGAAAAGAGAGTTTTTGAGACCAGTAAAAAGACAGTGACTTCTGAAATGAAGTGTCTGATTTGAGGAAATACAAGGATGTTTATTCCAAGGATATTCCACACTCCAGTAGAATATGCAGAAGGGAACAAAGTAGAAGAAGACTGGAAAAGTAGAAATAGGCTAGGTCATGAAAGGCTTTAAAAGTTAAACAGAGAAATTTATATTTGATCCTGAAAGTAATGGCAAGCCCCTGGATTTGATTGAGGAGGGGATGAAGAATGACATGGTCAGACTTTCACTTTGGCAGATGAAGGAGGACTAGAGGCAAGGAGGCATTAAGAAGTATTTCCTGACATCAAAGACTTAATTTACCTGTTTGTAATTTTCACCCATTGACTATAGTTCTATATTATTATATAGTTCTATATCTATATATTGACTATAGAAACCAAGTAAAATTCTTCTTGCCCATGTCAAATTAAATATACTAAACCAAAACATATTAAACATATATATCCAGTTTCTTCAATTAATAATCCTTATGTAATGTGAACTTAATATCCTTAGACATCCTGGAACCTTCTGTGGAATGCACTTAAGCATTCCATTGTCCTTCTTAAGCTCTGGGACATAGAACTGAAGACAGTACTCCAAATATGACCTGATAAAACAGAATAGAAAGAAACTATCACATCCTTATTTCTGGAATTTCTGCTTTTTATCATTCAGCCTGAGGTCCCATTGGCTTTTTTGGCTACTATATCATATTGTTGATACATAATAAGCTTGTAGTCTACTAAAACCCTCAGATCTTTTTTTCTGTCTGGCCATCCCTTTCCTGTACTGCACTTGTGAAGATAATTTTTTGAACTTATATAGTGTTATAGTGGGTGGAGCTACAGGTCTTGAGTGAGAAAAATTCATCTTCTGAGTTCAAATCCATCCTCAGATACTAACTGTGTAACCTAGGGTAAGTCACTTAACCCTGTTTGTCTCAGTTTCTTCATCTGTAAAATGAGCTAGAGAAAGACATGGCAAACCATTACAGGATCTTTGCCAAGAAAATCCTAAATGGTTCATGAATCGTCAGACACGACTGAACAATAACAGTTGCAAGTAAAACTTTACATTTATCCCAGTTGAAGTTCTTGTTACTAAATTCAGCCCGATGCTTTAATCTTTCAAATTCTTTATTGGAGCCTGACTCTCATTAAATACATTAGCCCTTTATCTCAACTTTGTGTCAGACCTGGATAAGTCCAGTCTTACCTGGACAACTTTACCAGTTCTCCTTGGCTTGGGCATATTTCTTCTCCTATCCATCCTCCACACAATTGCCAAAAATATTTTCCTATAGCACAAGTCCAACCATTTTAGTTTTCATTTATAGTAGCAATGCATTTATTCAAAAAAAATGATTTCTCTGTTTGGTATTCAATAATCTGTGTCATCTGAAAACGATTGGCTTTTTTTTTTCCAAGTCACTGATAAACTGTCTAGCCTAAAGACTGCTTATATCTTTGAATCTGGCCATTCAAGCACTTCAAAGCTGCTCTGACCTGACACTGGCTTAGCAGTCATTTTTCTCTATTCTTTCAGTGACTTTAAAGACATAGTTCATCTGGGCCAGGACAGAATAGCTGAGTGAATTAAGGAAACTGGGGTAAACTGAGATTATGTGACTTGCCCAGTATCACACAGCTTAGTAAATGTCTGAGGTCAGTAAGCTTGTAGATGATCTATATGCTTCTGTGACACAAATGCAGGAACAAATAGGTCCCTCTATATGCTTTAATTATGGTTCTGTTTGAATGGAGCCATTTACCAAGTCTGATTAGAGTAGCATCATAGGAAAAAGAGAGTTGCTTTTCCAGACTGTCAGGTGGCACACCCAGGATGTTTGTGATCCTTTCCTTCTCTATTCCACAAGGCAAAAACAAGGAGATGTCTGGCTCTAAGTTCTAGTTGCCATGGGAACTGTGTTGCGGAATTTGTGACTAGTGCGCAATTAAAATTTCAACCTGAATATGATGCTAGCAAATAGCATGGGTTTCTATGTTTATTTCATTTCACACTCAGCACTTCTCCAGACTATAGAATGATTTAGCTGACCTTGATAGGGGATCGGGGACACATTTCCCTTGGGATTCCATTGTGGCGGGCTGCTAAATAATTCATCAATGCAGGAGAGGCCAGTGACCGCCCAGCATCTGGTGCTTTATTGTTCTTGCCCATGCACAAGGGATGCAGGGATGGCATTGTATGACCTTCCCAAATATCCTGAATTTCAATAGACCCTGTGCCCTACTGATGATAAATCAATAGAAGTTGATATCTTTGCCCTCACCCAATTCACCTTCATCATCAAAAAGAATTTGCCAAGTCATTTGAAGACCACATGAAAGAAATAGCACCTGCTTTCAAAGTGACAGTAAAGTTTGTGAGCTATTTTCCTTATTTATAAGTTATTTCTATAAAGGATTAGGAGTGCATTTACCTTCAGTCTGCTGGGGCTGTTGCTTTGTTATTTTCAGGTTTCCTGTTTTCCTTTAGTCAATGAAAGAGAAATATGAGAGAATGTCACTGAGTTCTTTTCAGTCATTTTACAACTATTCTGCTAGCATCCTCTGACTGTTCATTCAACTAGAATTCTTAGAATGGTTTAATTCCTTTTTTCTACCAGCCAGCCTTTCTCTCGTCCATTATTTGAAGAACCAAAAAGCTACACGAGCACTCTACCTAGGTATAGACATCTTGAGGACAAAGTCACCCCATTTTGGACAGGGAAACTCACCAACCAGCATTGATTGAACAGTGGATTGAACAGTGCAAAGATTTTACTTTATTCTTAAGAATAACCTAATGATCAAGACAGAATATGAAGAAACTATCACATCTGTATTTAATGGAATCTCTGCTTTTCATTATTTAACTCAAGGTCCCATTGGCTTTTATTGGTTGCCATATCACATTGCTGATACAAAATAAGCTTGTAGTCCACTAAAACCCTGAGAGCTTTTTTCTGTCTGGCCATGCCTTTCCTATCCTGCATCTTGTTTTTTAATGTTTTCTTGGAGGGCGTGCCCTGTTTTTGTTTTGCTTTTTAACCGTAATAGAAGCCATAAAAATACAAAACTGAATAGAAACTGTGGAACTGTCTTATATTCAATGTAATTTGATATTTTATTTTTCCCAATTACATTTAAAAACTACAAGTTCCAAATTCTCTCCCTCCCTTCCCTGTCCTCTCCCCAGCATAGAAGTTATACATGTTATAGGTTATACATGTGAAGTCATGCAAAGTACATTTCCACTTACATTTAATTGTAAATATGAATGTATAGATATAGATATTCATATCTATATCTATAGATAGAAATAGATCTATAGATATCTATAGATATATTCATCTATATCTATAGATAGATATTTATATTTATCTATAGATAAAATAGATAGAAATATATATATAGATATATAAAAGAATCATTCTTTGTTTCTTTGCAGGTTTAACGATGGGCGTCCCCTTGCCACTGGGGCAGTCCTGGGGTACTTGTGGCAGTGTCTGCCACCTAGTGGCAAAAGAGAATCACCATCATGTTGACCAATCTACACAGTCCTAATGATTAAACAGATGCATCACTGCTTAGACATCTAGGAACAGAAAATTGGAGGGGACGCCAGAGGGATGAGGAAGAAAAGTGGTGAAATGTTCCTACAAGATGAAGAAGTGAGACCTCTGGGTTTCAACTCCAGCATAGTACTTCTGAGGAAGAGAACTGAGCTGCAGTTGCATTTTGGTCAAGGATCTGCCTCCCCACCAAACATGTGACTGCTTCCAGGCTCAGGAAGGGATCTGATGATATGGAGCCGGCATTGAACTGCTCTGACCTGTGTCACCGTATCCCCAGTCAGGAACTGAACGACAGGTCCCTTCAGGATTTCTGTGGAACAACTGTAGTAAGTTCACAGTGCCAAGGGAGTGGGTTATGGCTTATATAAATGGAGACCCTTACCCACAGACCAAAGAAAAGGCTGAGGAGGAATAACTCAACCTCACTCTCAGAGGGGATGCTGAGTCTGTCCAGTAGAGATCAGGATAGGGACAAGCGATAGCACTTCAATAGCAGATTGTCCCTTCTTGTTCCTTAGGTGGTTGTAACACCCAACAAGCTGTATACAACCAGAAGAGTAGGAAAAGATGAGGAGATGGTGGGATAGTGTATGGGAGACTGAGTGATACAATGGATAGATAGTTGGAAACACACGGGAGCTGGATGGGAGAGAGTATTTTGGGGGGGGTATAAGTGTGTCTATGGGGTATGTCATCAGCAGAGCAATCACAGCTTCTTAAAAATAATCCATTTGGTTTATTTTATTTTTTGAGGTGAACTGAACTCACCCCATTAATTAAAAATAAAGGACATAAAATTTTATTTCAAAAATATCACCAAAAGTAAACATTATATAATTATCTATAGTTCCATTCAAAGCTATGGACAGTTAGAGGAGACAAAAAGAGGGCTGAGAGGATTATGAGGGAAAGAATAAAGAAAGAATAGAAAGCAAGAGGAAATAGCTCAACATTTCTTGCCTATTGTTCCCTTCTCCTCACACTCACCTCCCTCAGCCCTTTTCTATGCCTTATTTTTGAAAGCCCTGTCAAAGCCCAATACAACATTTGAATTTATATCACAAATTATCAATTAACAAGAATTTATTACATAGGACTGGATCAAGTGGTTTGATAAAAAAAAAAACTAAAGTAAAACTAGACTTTGCCCTTAAGAAGCTTACATTCAAATGGAAAGACTATGAATATGTGTGCAAGTGTCCTAACACTTTTTGAGGGGTGTAAAGACAAAATTTGGGTTCAAATCCTTAAATGTATGACTTTGGATAAGTCTCTTTATTTCTGTTTCACTTTCTTCATATTTAAAATGGTGATAATTGGGGCAGTGAAGTGATGCAGTGGATAGAGCACTAGCCCTCAAATTAGGAGGACCTGAGTTCAAATCTGGTCTCAGACACTTAACACTTCCTAGCTGTGTGAGCCTAGGCAAGTCACTTAACCCAAACTGCTTCAGCAAAAAGCAAAAATAAAATAAAATTGTGATAAAATGAGATAATGTTTGTAAAATACTTTGCAAACCTTAAGGTGCTATGGGAAAGCTAGCTGTTACTACTATTACTATTACTACTACTACTACTACTACCACCATAACTACTATTATTACTACTAATACCACTACTACTACGACTATTACTACTACTATCACCACCACCACAACAACTATTACAACTACCACCACAACTATTACTACAACTACTACTATTACCACCACCACCACTACTACTACTACTATTTCTACTACTACTACTACTACAACTACTACTACTACTACTACTACTACTATACTACCACAACTATTACTACTACTAGTATTACTACCACTACTACTATTACTACTACTACTGCTACTACTACTACTACTACTACTACTACTACTACTACTACTATCACAATTACTATCACTACAAATATTACTACTACTACTACTATACTACCACAACTATTACTACTACTACTATTACTACCACTACTACCACTACTACTACTACCACCACCACCACCACTACAACTATTACTACTACTATCACAATTACTATTACTACAGCTATTACTACTACTCCTACCACTATCATCACAACTATTACTACCAATATCACAATTACTATTACTACAACTATTATTATTACTACTACTACACTACCACAACTATTACTACTACTACTACTACTACTACTACTACTATCACCACAACTATTACTACTCCTCTCACAATTACTATCACTACAACTATTGCTACTACTACTACTACTACATTATCTCACTATCAGAGTTGTTTCAAGGAAAGTACTTTGTTACCCTTAGAGGAGATAAGAACCCAACCTCTGATTTCATTAGTATAGGAAACTCTGTGTAGGTTAGATCAAGATTCATGTGTTACTCAGATTCATATAGTCAGTATATGTCAGAGGCTAGATCTAAAGTGGGGTTCAAGGCTGTTTATCTTTCCACTGCCCCACGCTGCCTCTCTAAATAGTCTGTGAATGGGAGTTATGGCTATGTGTCCCAATCACTGACACTGCCTCGGTGACATGCATTTCCCAAGTCTGGATGAGCCAGCTTGTGTTCACTCTATGGAAGACCCTTGGTTCCTAACTGGTCTTTCTCATTTCCTTCCTCAGACCTCTTCCGACCTTGGCACTGAGCCCACCTCCTCATTGTCTTCGGTCCTCTTGGGCATCGTATGGACTTCTCTCAGTGGAGGACTTCTTCTGGTACTCTTCTTTCTCATCTTCACAGTCCGATGTAGGAACAACAGGTATTTGAGTTTCTCTTGCCAGTCTGTCTCCATTTGTCAAATTACAAAGGTCATCAACAGTTCTCAGAACTACAGGTGGCTAGTTAGTAAGGATTAACAGAAATTTACTGCTGTGTTTAAGTCATATAATTTCTTTTCTCCCCCTCCCTCTTAATATTTTTACTCTTAAATGGGGTGGAGAAGAGAGATTTATTTAGGTGTTTTTGGTTCTTGCTCTACAGGCACCCTTAACTCAAAGTGAAGGCTGTGAAAAAATGCATTGAGCATTTAAGTCCCTGTGTGCATGCCAGTATATTCACAAGAGAAATGGGAGCAGGTGGGGAAGAGAGAGATGATTTGCCAGTTGAAAGGTAGTATTTACATTTAGGATTTCCTTTCAGGCTTCACATTTGGACTTTAAATTCTGCTGTTGGACCAGATTGCTATTGCACAGTCATTTCTGGTGTTGCCCCTCAGGGGTAGAAATATATTGTTCAGGTCTACAACAGAGTCACAATTCAGTGCCAATGTAACTATTCCAGAAATAGGAATAAGATGGAGAAAGAAAAGAAGGAAGGAGGGCTGAGGCAGCTGGATATGTATGGGGGAGGGGGTGGGAAGGAATGGGGTAGAAAAGCTATCTATGAATCACCCCAGCCATTGCCAGACAGCTTTTAAAAATTAACCCTCTGTCTGTCCTACCCAGGACAAAGCCTAGTTTATTTTATGTGAAAAGTGTTCCCAAAGGAAAGCATTCTGTCTCCAACTGTGAAACTAATTTATGTTCTTCAAGTCCCCAAGGAACCTCTGCTGGCAGTCCTGGCTGCTGTTTCAAAGCAAAGAAAAAAGGCAGAAAGAAATGATGAAGGGGAAACACAGGCAGAGTACTACAGAATAAGATGAGCCTTGAAGATGTTTTATATCTTACATGATTTTTGTCAATATCATAACTAGACAAGGACCAATAATTGAGCAATCTCTCAGTAATGCTCTAAGGATAAGTCTTAAAGTACAAGGGTACATTTGAGAGTCCTTAAAGCCATTAATTGTAAAAGTTCACCTTATTACCGAAAATGAAAATTCTGGTTAGAATAATGAAGTCAGTGGAGTCCATTATTAAATAGAAAATCAGTGGTATGCATAATCAAACTCTTAGTTATCCTAACTCGAGAATTCAGTGAATCCTAAAGTTCACCTGCTCTCCATTTTCTTGTTTTACAAAGAAACAGAGATGCAGAGAGGTAAAGTCATTTATTAAAAAATGGCAGAACTAAAATGTTATTTGATTCTAGCAGACTTTCCAATGTACCATACTTACTTTCTTGCAAACAGTTAATGTTGACTTTGGGGGGCTAGGATAAAGTGATGTGCCCAGGGTCACACGTCTGAAACCAGATTTGAATTCAGTTCCTCCTGACTCCAGGACCAATATTTTACTCATTCCACCATCTAGCTGCCCCTCTGTTAACTATTTTTAAAAACAAGTTTAAAATTCTTTAACATACCTTCCCAACTCAAGGGAACAGGAACATCCCTTCTCTGGGATCTCAGTGTAGAGCCCCACCTTACAAATTGGGGGGGGGGGTTAACTCATATTGACATAATCCCTAGAGTACTAGATTGTAGACAATTCCATTTTCTCCCTACCACACCCTGCTTCTGAAACTTACTCATCAACCATCATTTCATTTGATTCTATTATGAAGTAATTCACACCTTCTGCCCCCACTCCCTCTTTTTAGGGGAAAGAGGCAGAATCAATGTTTCCAAGTCAGCTTTTTATCCTTAATTATTCTGCTCTAAAAGGTATTGAGAACATGAATCTTCTGTGACTTCTTATAAAGAGATCATGCTATGTTAAAGTTTTGTTTTTAAAATATAATTTTCTAAATTGTATTTATAAGAAATGTACCAGATTTAGTAAAAGCCAATATCCAAGGTTTTCTTTTCCATTTTTTCACATACAGTTTTGTCATATAAAAGACTAGAATGCGATTAGCATGAGTTAAAATTTTTAAAATAAGGTACAAATTAGTAGACTAGAAAAGTTGAGTCTATTTCTAAAGCTTCATCTCTCCATTTCTGTTGAAACTCCATAATTTAATATTTTTAAATGTCCATTCTCTAGTTCTTCAAATACCTACAGTAGTAAATAAACAAAAACCAATTTTCCAAAGTTTAAGTTGACCAGAACATTCTACATAAACATTTAGGAACCTTTATCCCTCCAAGCAATAATTATAGTAATAGGCCAGGTTTATATATCACTTTATGTTTTACAAAACATTTTATAGATATTATTTCATTTTATTCTTACAATAACTCTGAGAAATAAATGTTTTCATTATCCCCATTTTATATATGGGAAAATTAAGGCACAGAGAGATTGTGACTTGACCAGGGTCAAATTACTAATAAGGATCTAAGGTGGAATTTGAATTTGGGTCTTCTTGATGCTAAGTCCTATACTCTAACCATTGTGCTACTTAGCTGCTCCAGAACTTCATTCTGAAGGTCATTCACTTCTTGTCCAAAGCATTAGAGGCCTATTCTTTTTCTTTTTTTGGTAAATTTTATATATGCGTATATATGTGTGTATATATATATATGTGTGTGTATATATATGTGTGTGTGTGTGTATATATATATATATAAGTATACCTTTAAAAATATTTGAGTTCCAAATTTTATATATGGGTATATATGTGTATATGTATATATATATATATATATAAGTATGCCTTTAAAAATATTTGAGTTCCAAATTTTCTCCTTCCTTTCAGCTCTTCCTACATCCCCCATCAAAAAGACAAACAAAATTTATCAATTATATAGATGAAATCATGCAAAACACATTCCCCCATTAACCACATTGCAAAAGTAAAGAAAAAAGTATAAAGTAGGGAAATAGCATTTCAATTTGTATTCAGAGTCCATCGGTTCTCTCTCTGAAGGTGGATAGTACTTTTCATCATGAATCCTTCAGAGTTGTTTTAGATTTAGTATTGATCAGAGGTGCTAAGTCTTTCACAGTTGATCATTATTACAATATTACTGTTACAGTATTCTGTGTTCTCCTGGTTCTGCTCACTTTACTTTGCATCAATTCATATAAGACTTCCCAGATTTTTCTAAAACCATCTCCCATATCATTTCTTATAGCATAATAGTATACAGACCTAGTACTGGAATTGCCGAATCAAAGGGCATAGTTCCAAATTATTCTACAGAATAGTTGGACCAGTCCACAACTTCACCAACAGTACTTCAGTAAGGAACCTACTGTTTCTTTTCTTAATATTCTCACTCACATTCTGTTCTCCATGTTTCCTTATTATCTTTCTTAGATTTCTTCTTTAACCATTATGAAATTATAGGGAGCTCAGAAACTTGGCCTTCCTATATACTTTTTTTTTTTTGCTGGAGGCAGTTGGACTTAAGTGACTTGCCCAGGATCACACAGCTAGGAAGTGTCTGAGACCAGATTTGAACTCAGGAGCTCCTGACTTCAGGGCTGGTGCTCTAACCTATATACTTTTTAAAAATGTATTTTCCCCCAGTTACATGTAAAGATGTTTAATATTCTTTTTTTAAAATTTTGAGTTCCAATTTTCCTTTCTCTTTCTCTCATCTCCCCTCTCCCAAAAACAATGAGCAATTTGATATAGGTTATGCATGTTCAATCATGCAAAACGCCTACATACATTTCAATGCAGCACGTAGATAATAACATAGATTAGATGGTGATATAGAACTATGCATTCCTAATACAAATATCATTTCATGGGAGTTTGGAAGACTAGGACCCAGAATATAGCCCAATTCCTTGCTGCATCTGCTGGATCTTCAGACACCTTCAAAGACTAGAGAACCCAGCCTTAATAAATATCTATTTCTGAAGATCCCAACACTCTACATTTCTATCCCATTCACTGACACACCTTCTC
>JAJPUD010025802.1:0-13735 GCA_023553655.1 Myrmecobius fasciatus
ACACACACACACACACACACACACACACACACACACACACACACACCATGACTCTCTATCATCATGTAAGTTACCCATAACCAAAGTCTTCCTTCACATGCTCTGGCCTGCTCACATGCTCCTGTCTATATGGCTAAGAAAGTATTTCACAGTTATTCTGTCAATATATAGAAAATATATTGCAAAATTATACACACAAAATAAACAAGCATTACACTCCTCAGGTATTAGTCAGTCTTTTAAAAAGAACTTGTCAGTTGGAGAAGGATTGTTGTTCAATTCAAATCAATTTAGTTTAAAACAATTTAAATTTATTCAATTCAACAATTGTTAATTAAGTGCCTGTTATATGCCTTATTATATGTGATAGGCAATGAGAGTATAAAGACAAAAATTAAAAGGTTTGTTCTATGAAAGAGCTTATGTTCTTCTGGTAGAAAACAATATATATAGACACAAAATTCTAAAAACTTTTGTGAGGGATGCATGGAGAGAGCCCTACTAATGGGAGGGATATCTGAAAAGGCTTCATATAGGCAGTAACCTTAAAGTGAGTCTTGAATGGAATTGAGATCATACATCTAAAAGATAGAAGTGAGAAGATAATGTAGTCTATAACCTATTCCTATTCCAGAGGAAGGGTCTCTGAAAGTAAAGCAAAACAAAAAAAAATGACTCTAGGAAATACTTTCAACTCTTTTATGTCATTGAAACCAATCACAACAGTCATCCTGGACATTTGCATGTAAATAACTAAATTTTATAAATGTTGCAGAAAAGTAAGACTTTACACCATTGCCCATGTGGCATAATGAATAACTTTGTCAAATCATGATATCTCTGAAGACAACAAAAGCCACATACCAACCAGTGCCAAGAAAAAAAATAAATAAACAACCTTGTCTGATACACTCAAAATATCTTTTGATATGAACTCAGTCAATAAGTATTTATTAAGTACTTCTTTTTTGGAGGCATTATGCTAAGTGCTGGGAATACCAAAATGATGCAAAAGATAATCCCCGGCTTTCAGCACCTCGTGACTACATACAATTCATGCTACCCCAATTTGGAAAAGCTTAACTCCCAGTTAGCACATATAAACTCATTTCAGAGCAAGTATATTAATCTTCTGCTTATGCAAGATATGTCTGATATAAATATAAAAGCAAACCAATCTCTGCCCTTGAGGAATTTATACTCCACTGCAGAGTAGCAGTGCATATTCACAGGTTAGTAAATATAGCAACATTTAAGGACTGAGTATGGCTACGGCAGCAATACTACTGTGCCTTGCTTCCGTTTCCCCACAGCATGGCCACTATGCACTTTAAATAACTCTTTAATGCAAACCCTGCAAAGAACCAAAGATCCTAGGGAGTTTAGGGCTCTCTAGGTCCTAAGTAGAATCTCTGACTATTCTTTCTCTGAAACCTCCACTTATTAATTTATAAAATATGATCTGGAATATGATGGTGGGAACCTTTTTGACAGAAAGGTGTCTTAACAATGACAGAATTTTTCAGCAACCAAAATACTT
Source organism: Myrmecobius fasciatus (assembly GCA_023553655.1). Classification (NCBI taxonomy): domain Eukaryota; kingdom Metazoa; phylum Chordata; class Mammalia; order Dasyuromorphia; family Myrmecobiidae; genus Myrmecobius; species Myrmecobius fasciatus. Next base: position 1,541 of record JAJPUD010025802.1, read on the forward strand.
GGGGTATTTTATGTATCTATAAATTTGGGAAAAAAAATAGAGAAAAAGGACAAACAAGAACAGGAGGAAGTCTCTCATTCAGGGCTGGCCTGCCTAGAAAGTAATTCCATTCTTCTCCTATCCATATTAAAGAAATATAATAATCACCACCACCCTTCAACTCTCATCATCCTGCTTGAAACTGTGTTTTATTTTGTCTCAATAGCTTCTTTCTTATCAATTAGAGATTGATGTATGTTATTGGAAGCCAATATAAACGGGATTAAAAAAACATAAAAGATTTTGTAAAACTGCAAGTGCTATATAAAATGCTAGTGATAATGATGATCGTGGTGATGAAGGGGCCCTTATCATCCACACCTTAATGAGATTGATTTAAGTCCTTTTACTTTTTCTTGAGAACACAGTTAATTAGCTGCCTTGAAGAAATAATGAACTGCACATGTTAGCCCTCTCAGGAATATTTAGAGTTTTATAAATTTAGAGCTATAAAGGCCTTAGATACATTTCAATTCAACTCAGTATTTAACAGATGGAGAAAATAAGATGTAGAGCAATTTAATGATTTGTCAAAAGCCACATATGGATTGTAAATATTACTTAATATGAATTAAGAAATCTGTAAGGATAAACATTAAGAGATTTTTTTTTCTTTTTTGGAGATTGGTTTTCTTGTAACACTTAAATTGCTCTGCTTTGGTGACTTTCATCAATTAGTGAAGCTAGCTGTATATAACAGCATGAAGTCTTCTCATTCCTACAGTACAAAGTATTCTTTGACAAGTCTAAACCTCAGAATAGAACATATGCTTAGAATAAGAAATGAAATAAAGATATACTATTTTAAACACTGACTTAAAAAAAAATACAGTAGCATCCATTTGAACTTGATGTCAATTTATAACACTTTCACATCTTTTGCTTTCCATAAATCTAAATGTTCCCTGGCTAATGGTCACATGATAACCTCATCTCAGAGAATTTTGTGCTCATTACTGCACATCGATTCTACTTTGGAGTTTATGATGAATGCAGCTCAAAATGAAAAGTGAGAGGAGTGTGACCAATCCAACATTGGACTTCGGAAGCTCTTAAAGGCAGCAAGAATCAGCTTCCAAAACCCAGCAGCATATGGTCACAAATATACAGTCCAGAGCATTTGTCAAAGAATTAGAAACTATCCAACACAAGGGTGCATGTCAAATTGAAAGACAGGCTCAGACTTGATCATTTTGGACTCAAGTCACTGTCTGACTGTGTGGGGAGAGAAATGTGGAAGAGGTAAATCTCACTGTTGTGCCCACAAAATATCCTCCATTCACATCTGAGGTAAATATGATATCTTGCTGAGCTTTATTTGAATTGCCCCACTTTGGGATTAAATAACCTTTCTTTTTTCCTCACAAGTACTTGTTACTGGCTCATCCAAAATTTATCCTCTACAGCTCTGACAATCAAGCAAGGGCTTAAGCAGCTTCCCAAAAAAGTGGCTAGCAGCCAGCAGGGGTTGCTGAGGAAATAAGGCAAATGGCATCCTAAGGCTTCCCCTGGGAAACTAAGACCTCTTCTATACTTGGCTCAGTCCTTGTAGTCTAACTCAAGAAACTAATATTTCCCTTACAATAATTAAACCATGGAACATCTTAAACAGTGGATTTAAATGTAGTAAACAAGTATTTCTTAGGTAGTTGTGATGGGATTCCAAAATACTGGATGTGTCCAAGATTAGGGGAAATAATAGCACTTTTACTTAGAAGACTCAATTCTATAGAATTGAGGAACATTGAGTGTCTTTCACATATGAAATACTGGGTCAGACACTGGGGAAGATTTAAATAAAACAGCTCTATCTTCATGAGGGTTATAGTGTCTGAGAAAGAAATAAAAGATGCAAATAATATCAATAAAACTTTGATGCCTGCCTCCACTGTCTCATTTATCTGAGAAATCTACCACCAGTACAAGATCATCTGTTTTTTCATGCTGTGCCATTTTTTTTTGCCTATATCATGCAGAGTGAGAAAGACAGAGTGAAATGCAGAGATAGAAAAAGAGTCTGAGAAAGGAAAAGACAGGCAAAGAAAGAGAGAAAGAAACAAAAATGGAGAAGAGAGAGGGAGGTGGGGGATAGAGACAGAGAGACAAAAAGACAGAAAAAGAGAGAGAAAGGCATAGAGAAAAAGAGACAGACAGAAAAAAACTTACACTTTGATTCATTATCCCAAAGCATTCCTTATCTCTGAGCCAGAATACATCACATATAGGTTCTGCAAATCAGGGGTCATCATTGGTTTGTCCCATTACAGAAACATTTTAATAGCAGAATCAACCCATCCTCTGTGATCCCCAAAGAAATATTCAATTAAGGTTGATATCTATTTACACACACACACACACACACACACGCACACACACACACACACTCAGAAGCAATCATCCTCAGCTATAGACTTCTACAACAAATCTGTGTCACAAGATAGAAAAGAATCAGTGTCTGATCATAAATATACCAGTTCCTAATAAGACAGGAACTGGATACACCAATGAACTCAGTCAATCTAGATGGATGACAGTAGGAAGATGTGGACTTTCATATTTGCTTCTGTTTAGATAAAGAAGACTATACCATGATAGACCAGGAACTCAAGGTTGTCACTTCCTAAAATTTGAAATTCAAGGAGTTTCGATCTGTCCCTCATCCTCAACGCTGAAAACAGGTATTATCCAGAGATTAAGCTCATGTAGCATGAACCAGTTGTCTAAATCCAACTCTGGAGAATGCATGAAGTAAGGTTCTGGGAATGTGAATCCCTCTTCAATCCCCTCCTTCATTTTTCAGACTTTTCTACATTCTTATTACTGATGCCAGCATCTTATCTGATGTCCCACCAAATGCTATGAATCTCTGGAGGTAAACCTGGCAAATGACAGAATGTGAATGTACTGGTATGGGACATAAAATCTATCTGGTGTACATACACATGTGTGTACACAAACACTGGAAAAATACTAATGTTAAAAAAGGGTATTTCTGATAATCAATTTGGAGTCATTGTGTGATATAGTTTCTCTTCACTCTACCTTTGTATTGGTTATCCCTTATGGCTTAAATGGACTCCTTCCTCATTGCAATCTTATGGAATCCCTCTTTACCTTCAAATCAAAACTCAAAATTCACTTCTCCAAGAAACCTTTCCTGATCTCTATTCCCACCCTCACCTGCTAGTGTTTTGTATTTATCTACTTTGCATTTGTACTCATTCTCTTAATGTTTATTGTATGTATACAGTTTCCCCAATTAAATGGGAATTTGGGGGAAGTTTTGAAGAAAGCATAGATGACATAAGAAAAAGCTTAGAAACTAAGAAATGCATAAAACATATTGTAGTATTGTATAATATCAGCATTTTATCTTTTAATACTATAATTGTTCAGACTTATTCTCTGGTATGGAGGGTCAAAACTTTTTATGCAGATTTTCCAGATCTGGGAGGTGTTCTTCTCTTAACCCTAGTGATGTGGAAGAGATAATTGTACTTAAATATGTGCTTATTTTCTCCCTATTAGACTACAAATCTCTTGTGTGTAGGGATCACTTCATTTTTTTTCTTTGCGTACTTAGAATCTAGCAAAGTTCATGGCTCATAGTAGATACTTAATGAATGCTTCTTGGTTAATTGATTAACGGAATTTCAAAAATACTAAATTCAACTCAAGGGAGCAAAGGTCATTTTTAACTTGGGGAATCAAGTAAGGCTCCCTATCCAAAATAGCATTTGAGCATTTTGAGGTTTTAAAGTTAGTATGGTATGTTAAAAATATTCTGTATCTGTGGCCAATCAATTCCACAAACTCTTAACTTTTTGACAAACTTTCCATCCCTCCTCCCTTTCCCTCACCCTGTTGGCAAAGTGGCAGAAATAGATTGGTCCTTACATTCCAAATCTCTTATTGGCACATTGCAGAAAAAAATTATCCTGTGGTATTAATTGAAAATTGTTCAGAAGAGTTTTAGCTCCTTTAAAAACAAAATGAAGCAGATTTTATCAATATTAGAATCTGATTATGTTGTAAGTTGGCAGACTAAAGCTGAAGAATTAGTGGACTTCAGATTTTCAGTTCAAAATAAGGGAGGAGTGTGAACAAGTTGAAAACAGCCAGTCACCATGGCAATGGAGGTAAACCCTGATTCCAGTTCGGAGGAAAATGCCATGGAGTTTGATCAGGTTTATAGATCAACAGGGAAGGAGACCATATGGACCTTTTCCTCTATCTTTTGTTCTGAGTCAGAAGGAAAGATTGAGGAATGGATGCTGGAAGGGAGAAACAGAATTAAGGTATTTTACCCCTCAGTCTTGCCAGGACTAGCAGAAGGCTCTGTCCTTGGCCCTCTTCTTTTCTCTCTCTACACCCTCTCTCTTGGTGAGCTCATTCACTCCCACAGCTTCAACTATCACCTCTATGTGGACAACTCCCAAGTCTGCATCTCCAGCTCACAGTTCTCTCCAAAGTTCCTTATTCTCATTTCCAATGGTCTACTGCAAATTATCAGATGGATGTCTTACTGCCATGTGACACTATAAAAATAAGACAGTGTCTGAAAATGTGTTTAGGATATTCATGATCTGTCCAGTGTTTACAGTCATTCCAAAAGGATTCATAATTCCACCAGTAAAGTATCTGATCTGGGATGTCTTTCTCTTTGCATCCTTTCTGGTGTTTGCTAATCCACATGAATCAGAGTGGATTCACTCAATATTGTCCCCATTGGAGTATTTCTGTTCTGGGATATAGGAGAAAATGTAACACTGACTTCAATAGCAGGTTGGATAAGAGACACCTCATGTTTGTCTTGTTTGCTTTCTGTCTTTTAAAGTAAGAGTTCTCACACATGCAAAAATGTTTGTGGCAGCCCTTTTTATAGTGGGAAGAAATTGAAAACTGAGTGGATGTCCATCAGTTGGAGATTGGCTGAATAAATTATAACATATGAATATTAGGGAATATTATTTTCCTATAAGAAATTACCAGCAGGATGATTTCAGAGAGCCCTGGAGAGACTTGCATGAACTGATGCTAAGTGAAATGAGCAGAACCAGGAGATCATTGTACATGGCAACAACAAGGTCATACAATCACCAATTCTGATGGATGTGGCTTTTTTCAAAAATGAGGTCATTTAGCCCAGTTCCAATGATCTTGTGATGGAGAGAGCCATCTGCACCCAGAGAGAGGACTTTGGTGACTGAGTGTGGATCACAATACAGTATTTTCACTGTATTTGTTGTTTGTTTGCATTTTGTTTTCTTTCTCATTACTTTCTTTTTTGATCTGATTTTTCTTGTGCAGAATGGTGATTGTGGAAATATATGTAGAATAATTGCACATATTCAACACATATCGGATTACTTGCTGTCTAGGGGAAGGGATGAGAGGAAAGGGAGGGAAAATTTTTGACCACAAGGTTTTGCAAGGATGTATCTTGAAAATCATCTATGCATATGTTTTGAAAATAAAAGGCTTTAATAATAAAAATAAATAAATAAAGGGTTGGATTCCTGTCCAAAGTGATTATTCTGTTCTAATATGCATTATTTGAGTCCCCTAAAGTTTGAATTTACTCTGAGTTTCCCATGTAAGTTAAATCATCTAGGAATTTTATGGACAACTACCAAAAATACCTAGTTTTTATCAGAGTAAAGTTTTCCTTCCAGCTACCCCAAAAGAGTGTATCCACAGGGACTATCTGGGATGGTAATCAAGTGCTAAATTGTTTCATCTAGCTAACATGTAAAGTAGAAAGTTCAAGGATGTTCCTGAACAAATTTAGACATCTAAATGAAAGGAAACATCTCCTGATTCTTTGACAAGCTCTAACATCCATGCAATGTTATCAAGGTTCAACTTGACGTCAACTTAAATATGCTTTAAATTAACCTGGTGAAAGTGGCTTATTATTTTCTCATAGGTCATATGAGTTCATTATGTGAATACAAACAATACTTTCAAGGATGGTGTTCAAGTTCATGCTTTTTATGAGCTTCTTAACCTTCTCAGCATCTTTATGAGAGAAGTACATGACTTTTTACCCTTTGACAGTAATAACCTAAATCGTGCACTTAAAAGATTTCCCCCCTTATTTTAATCCATAATTCATTTTAATATTATGATTTCATCTGGCCTCCATCTGTAGGGTGTTTTTTTAAATACACAGCTGTGCCTAAGAACCATCTAAAAACATTTGTCTTCTATTTTTGCTTTTATCAATAATTACACAACATGAATCCTCACACATTCATAAATACTCAAACACACAGGTCTTTTTGACATATCCCTTTTTAGCAGGTAATTGGGGAACAGAATAAAAATATAAAGATTGGTGACCTGTCAGAATCTCCAGCTTACTCCTCTCTAATCACTTTTGTTTGTAGCAAGTTATAGCAAAGTTAAAGCTTGAATTGTACCTACGATGAAGCAAATGGTACTTTGGTACAGAATATTTCTGGAGGTGGTAGCAAATATTCATGCATGTATGAATGCATGTAATATCCAGAAAGAGGTGAAGTGAGAGGAATATCAGATTTAGCCCAGGAGAAAGAAAGAGGAGATTTGGATTGAGGCAATTTGTGGAAATAATATTTTGTAGTCAACTTATGCTCTTCCTTTTTTCTTTCATACTGAAGAAAATCCCAAATACTCTCTACCTCAACTGTGCCTCACATGATTTCCTTTTTGCATCTTTTCTCAAGCGTATCAACTTCTTTCTCACCCTCTTTGTACAATACCACTTTCCCTTAGCAGAGACAGGTAATAAAAACTTTGCTATGTTCTCTCTCATTCACTGTGTGGATGACAACTTCAAAATATTCCTAAATCACATTGGGTGATTATCTTGGGGAGATATTCAACTCCAGATGGGAGTAATTCTCTTGGGGTATTTTTGGTATCAAGTTCAATTAACAAATATTTATTTATCAATCTTTAGGTGGATGATCCTTTAATAACTGCAGGGAATTAAAAAAAAAGTAAGACTTGAGAGAGCACATGGAATGGTAGAAAAGATTTGAACTGGGGATTCAAAGATCTGGTTTCTATTCTATAGGTATAATAATCAAACTCAGCAAATATGTTTTAAGCACATACTATGTTCACATCATTATAGTAGGCATTAGGAATGCAGATATGGAGAAAGTAGGGAGGGAAGGAGAAAGGGAGAGGGAAATAGAGAGGGACAGAGAAAGAAAGAGTCAGAGACAGAGACAGAGACAAGGACAGAGAGAGACACAGAGAGACACTGACTCTGCATTAACTATCTAACAGCAGAAATAAGACATTCAAATGCATTTGAGACAAGGAAGAATGCAATGAAGATAAGGAGTCTAGACAAGATGAAATCATAAATATTAAGAAGGAGAGAAAACTTTTAGCTGATGGATAACATCATGAATGGGATCATAGAGGAGTTCACATTGAAGTTAACTTTTGAAGTAAGATAAGAATTTCAGCAGACAAAAATGTAAAGAATATTTTCTGGGCACAGGTAAAAATTGATCTGTTTAAGTTCATAGACAAAGGCCATCATGGAAAAATGACATATTTTCGTTTGACTTTTATCAAAAATAGATGAGACCTAGGATGCAATAAGCCTAAGAACATGAGTTAGAGACAGATTAATGTAAGGAGTTTGTGTTTTATCTTCAGACATTGAAGATTTATGAAGGGAGGTGGGGAAGAAGGGTGATAAGGTCAGACTCATGTACCTGAGCAACTATGTGAAGTATGGATTGGAGAGATTAGAGCTGAAGGAATCACTTAAAGGCTACTATAATAGTCTGATAGACAATGTGAGTAATCATAAGTGACTAAATTAGAGTTCATGTATTATGCAATGATAAGATGGATGCAAGAGGAAGTAGATAAAGGGAGAATCCATAGAATTTCACAACTGCTTATATATGGGAAACAAGGGAGAAGGAAGAGTTGTAAGTAATTCTGAAGTCTTGAGCCAATTGACTGGGAGGATTTTGCCATTAATGAAAACAGGGGAATTGGATTTTGATGTTATAACAAGTTCAATTTTTTACAAAATAATTTTGTGATACTGACAGGACATTGAGACAGAAACAGACAGCAAACATTTGGATATGTGAGACTAGAACTGAGGGAAGGACATCTGTCAGATATCTGCAGAGAGGGTAGACCTGAAGCTTTGGGAGTGGACAAAATTCCCAACAGAGGGAGGGAGGAAGTGGAGAGTAAAGGATAGGATAGAAAAGAACACAAGACAAGTATGTATAAATTTTCTGAACTATAATTTTTCATCTGGGAAAAAGTATATGGGATAATCTCTAAAGTTCCTTTTAGTGGGCAGTCTATTTTTTATGATTAAGTCTCTGAATAAGAATAAATTGTGCAAGCAGGTTGGCTGGATGTATCCACCAAACTTTATCACCTATGGGACATAAAGGCTCTAGGGAAATGAAGAAAATTTTAGAAATGTGTTCTTATTCTAGCCAAATTGACTTTTCTGTATCTTATCTAATGATTGAGTGAATATTCTGGAAAGTTTCTGTGAGCAGAAATGGACCATGAAGATGCTACACTGCTCATGTTATCATGAATCTCTCAACAACAGTATGATGAGTATTCTCCAACTAAAATACACATCAGACTGGCAAAATAACTAATTTTTCTACCTGATGCAACCCTTCATAGGAATCATAGCACAGCAGCCCTTGATCACTCAGGTAGTGGGGATGAGAAACCAGAAAAGAAGAGGATGATAGTGTTAGAGTACTCTGGGATGTGGGGGACCAGATAACCCAAGGCTCTTTTCTATTCTGAAACTATGTGATTCTGTAGGGAAGAGGACTAACACTAAGTAGAAGTAAATGAAGCAGTTCATTTTAAAAATGTATATCCTAAGAAGTAAAGACCTTTAGTAGTGAAAGCTTTGTGAAACTGATAACAACTTGATATAGATCAGTATTTGGAACACTGGCATAAAGAAGATCAAAAAGGATTTGTAGTCAATGGACCTGATTTCTAGTACTAGTTCTTCAATGATTTACCATAAAGTCTGGATTCAGTCACATAACTTCTCAAATCCAGTTCTTCAAATCTAAAGCAAGAGTTATAATGCTTGAGCTACATACAGATTGCATAGATTTATTAGATAGAGGGTTCTTGTAATCTTCAATGAACTATGAAAAGGAGAACCCTGATCATATTACCATTCATCATTCTGATGTCCTTTAAAATTTTTCTAATTACTTTCACATCCCCAATTTATGGATTCAAACTCTGTATACAACTGAGTCAGAGAAGGTCTGCCAGATGACTCATAAATTATGTGGGAATGCCAAACTGGAGCATCATATTAGAATATGAGAAGGAGTAAAAACTGCAGTGATGAAGTGGAAGGAAATATTTGTCATTTCCAAAGATGAAGTTGAACTAAATTGTAAGTAAAAGGGCACTTTATTCAGAGTATTATTATTCACTTTACATTATCTAGAATCAATGCATTTAGAATAATTAGTGGCATGTATAATTAGTACTTTCAGGCAAGTATCCAGAGGAAATGAAACATAAATTAAAAATGAAGAGTATGGCCTTAAGGAAATAAGGATATAATTTTTATGGCTTCTACAAAAATAAAAGTAATAAGTTGGTAAGTAAAAGAATAAGGCAGCTATTTCGAGAAGTTGCTTCAAACCAAAGTAGAGGATGAAGAGATGAGGAATGCTGAATTGTGATTCTATCTTGTGGATTTTGAGTCAACTATTCATTGCTTGGATGACAAATAAATAAAAAAAATTAGAATAGGATTCAATATTAACAAAATTGAAAATAAGAAAACCAGGAGCTAGTTTTAGAAAAATAAAATAAAATAAATAAACTATTGGTTAATTTGATTTTTTAAAAAGAGAGAAGAAAGAGTTATTGGGGCAGAGCCAAGACGGCAGAGTGAAAAGGTGACTCTCTGCGTCCTCCTCCAATCTTCTCTCAATTCAACAATAAAATAAGGCTCTGAACTGATCTTCAAGTCAACGAATGCAGAAATATTTGGACACTGCTTGCTGATATCTCTGAAGAATTTCTCATCAGGTTTGTCTAACTCAGACAGAGGGATAAACAGAGGACTCCTGTGTCAGAGGACTCTGGTGTAGGCCAGAAGTGAGGGTGGGAATCAGCTCAGCTCATTCTGGCAGAAACTCCAAACTCCAAACTCCAAATTCCAAACACCTGGAGTTTATCTGAGGAACTCAGGACACTTGGCCCTGATTGGGGGCAGGTGTTCTGGTAGACTTGCCTTGTTTAAGGAATAATTCAGACTTGGTCCTAGCCCCCACTGGCACAGCACCTTAAGTTAATTCGCCGAAGTGCCCCAGGGCAAAGATCTTCAGCTGCCGTTTCAGCCTCCGTTTTTTTTTTCCCTACCTTAAAGAGATATCCACACTGTCTAAAAAAAAAAAAAAAAAAAAAAAAAATTAAGAAGCAAAAGAGAGCTCTCACCATAGACAGATTTTATCAAGAGAAAGAAGGGATGACCCCAGATCCTGAGGTTGCTTTAGACAAAACTCCAAAGGAAGTTATTGAGGACCATCACCGGTCCCCTTTTCAAAAGGCCTTTCTGGAAGATTGCATAAAGAACCTCATAAGAGAGCTGTAGGATAAATGGGAAAATAAACTAAGCTCAGTGCAAGAAGGATATGATGCCCTGCAAAAGAGATATGAAAAAGACACCAATTCATTGAAAAATAAAATTAGTGAACTGGAAAAAGAGTGCAATGAACAAAAAAATTCAATTGGCCAGTTACAAAAGGAGCTTAAAAAGGTAACTGAAGAAAACAGCACTTTAAAAATAAGAACTGAACAAATGCAAGTGAATGACTCAATAAGACTTCAAGAATCAGTCAAACAAAAACAAAAAAATGAAAAATTAGAAGAAAATGGCCAAGATGGCGAACTGCAGACAGCATTCTCTGTGACCTCCTGGGACCTTCCCTCAGACACATACAAAGTGAGCCTTCGAACTGGTTTTGGAGTGAGGGCTCTGCCAAACATTTGGACTACAATGCACTTCTATCAAAAATGTACCTTGAAAGAACTCCAGAGGAGGTTAGCCTCAGGGGAAATCGGCCTCTGGTCACTATCAGACTCCAGCCGGGGCGGAAGTCAGGGCTGTGATAGAGGGGCAGATTTTAGGCACCCAGGAAGCCCCTGGGAGACGCCTGGGCCACTTTGCTCTGCTTGCAGGCAGGTGCTTTGGCAGATCTGCCTTTGGTAAAGGGTGGATCGAGAGCAGCTGAAAATGTGGACCTAGTGTGAATCTAGCCCGACCAGCCTCAGACCAGAAGTCAACTGGGCAAACTGCCCCAGGGCAAATACAAATTATTGCAGTATTCTCTGCTGGTGACCGATATCCCAACTTTAAATCATGAGCAAGAATCAGAAGAGAGCTCTCACCATAGAAAGCTTTTACGGAGAAAAAATAGAACAGTCCCCAGATCCTGACATGAAAACAATCCCAGATGAAGCCACAAAGGCAGACTTGAGTTGGTCTCCCTTTCAGAAGGCTTACCTGGAAGGTTGCATTAAGAATCTCAAAAGAGAGCTAGAAGAAGAATGGGGAAATAAATTGAGATCAGGGCAACAGAAATATCAAAAACTGGAAAATAGGACTGGTTAATTGGAAAAAGAAAACAGTTCACTGAAAAATAAAATTGGTGAATTGGAAAAAATCACCAATTCACTGGAAAATAAAAATGGTGAATTGGAAAAAGACAACAATTCACTGAAAAACAAAATTGGTGAATTGGAAAAAGACAACAATTCACTGATAAACAAAATTGGTGAATTGGAAAAAGACAACAATTCACTGAAAAACAAAATTGGGGAATTGGAAAAAGACAACAATTCACTGAAAAATAAAACTGGCAAAATGGAAAAAGAATGCATTGAATCAAGAAATTCAATTGGCCAGCTACAAAAGGAGCTAAAAAAGATAACTGAAGGAAATGATACTTTAAAAATTAAAATTGAACAAATAGAAGTAAATGACTCAATAAGACTTCAAGAATCAGTCAAACAAAAACAAAAAAATGACAAAATAGAAGAAAATATGAAATATCTCCTAGGAAAAACAACTGACTTGGAAAACAGATCCAGGAGAGACAATTTAAGGATTAT
>JAJPUD010025803.1:0-17178 GCA_023553655.1 Myrmecobius fasciatus
AAAAAAAAAAAAAAAAAAAAAAAAAAAAAAAAAAAAAAAAGTTCCATACCTAGACTAACAGACTTATTTACTTGGAGATGTCCATTGGTTCATCTGACCTTAGACTTCATTTAAATGTCACCAAATTCTGATGATCTCTTCTGCTAATTTTCTCTTACTTATTGTCTATTCTGGTCTTCTGAAGAAAAATTTATTGTCTATATATTTCTGGTATGTTTATAGTTGAAATACCTCTTTCATATGTCATAAGAGTTATGATACATAGAATACCTGAAAAGAGATTTTTTTTGAGTTTTAGACACATTTTTATTATATCAAAAGCACTATAAAAACTTCTTTTCATAGGGTGAAACTGTCTATATCAAGGGGTCAATCTTTTATATATATATATCATGGACCTCTTTGATAGTCTGGTGAAATTTATGGACCCTTCTCAGAATGTTTGGTGTCTAGGATTCTTAACTGAAAGAAATTTCAGCTAAAGTTTAATGAAAATAAAAATGTCTGTATTTGTCCATCTAAAGATAATAAGACTTAAAATTCTATTATCCTTGTTTTTGAAATCCTTGACAACTTTAGTTCATTCTGAATTTGAGATCTTCTGACCCTACTCTTACAAAATTATGTCATGCTTTCTCATACTCCATTGCATTCTTTCACTGTCATCTTTTAAAGCTAAGGTTTTCAGGGAGTCCCATGTTCATCAATAGGTCCCCTCAATTAATAGCCCCATTTCCTCATCATGAGAATTTTTTCTGTTTATGTCTTCAGAATTCATTCCCGATAACTTCCCACCCCTTGTCATCTCATGTGAAGGTGTGCTGCAAAATATCACAGTCTCCTAAGTATAAAGGTTGTAAGTCACCCAAAGAATAAGGGAAAGGTAGGGGCAACTAGGTGGCACAGTGGATAGAGCACCAGCCCTGAAGTCAGGAGGACCTGAGTTCAAATCTGATCTCAGACGCATAACAGCTGTGTGACCCTGGGCAAGTCACTTAACCCCAATTGCCTCAGCAAAAAAAAAAAAAAAAAAAAAGAATAAGGGAAAGGCACACAATTTCCTTGAGGAAATAAATGTACATACATGTAGGTATATACACATGCATGACACATATATAATTCATATAAATATATGGTTATATGAGCATATATGCAGAAAGGAAGCAAGAATTTTACATTTAACATTGTCTCTGATTCTTATAGCCAATGCCAGATATGTGTCTGTAGCATAAAGAAAAAGCAATTCACCAAGCCATTATAGTTTGATAGACATGTAATTTCATCTCTTTGAAGGATCTATTCATTGGTATGGAAAGTCTTGTGCATAATTTCCTCCCATAAATATTTCCCATTACAAATGGAAAAAGTGAAAGAGTTGGTAGCCCTATTTTAAATTTAATCTCTGGTGAGTTTGGTTTATCTAAATGGATGCCTTATATTCTGATCACCCATCAGTAATTTGATATAATTTAATTTCCTAAAATGTAGTATCAGTATTGCTGATAATACTTTTAACCCATGGAAAAGACAGCCCATGTAGTTAAGACTGAGAATTCAGCCTGAAATTGAAAAGTTTTCATACTGATAAAATCAGTAAATTTAGAATAGGGAAGTTTTAAAAGGAAAAATATCAATATATATATATATATAGAAAGAATTCAATATCCAAAAAGTATATTAAGTTACCAACATAAATACATATTATTAAAAGTCTTTCTTTATGGATAATTGATCAAAGGATATAAACTAACATCTCTCAAAAGAATTCTGAACTATTAATATGAAAAATACAAATCATTAGTGAAAAGAGAAGTGAAAGTGAAAAAAAATCTGAGGTTTCATTGGATAGCTAGCAAAAAGAATATTCAGGTATGAAAATGCTACACAAAGTCAATGCACTATTTTAGGAGTTACAGGGCTTCTGAAAAATGATTTGGAATTAAGCAATGGAATGACTAAAATAACACTCTTTCATTTAGAGATTTTAATTAGGGAGTTGTATCTCCAAGGAAGCTGAAAGACTGATAGAAAGGCTCCATAAACACCAAAATATTTTCATAAGAACTAGATGGAAATAAATTAGAGAATAGCTGAACAAATTTTTGCATGGATATAATGAATTATTACTTTTCAATAACAAATCAAATATCGTGAAATTAAATATAGGAAAAATTTTACAAATCAATAGAAAGTAAATAAGAATAACCAGGAAAAATAATCACAATCAATAAAATTATGTAAGTGAAAATAATTTCTATTCCTATTTTATAAGAGAACAAATTGTTATAGACACTGATTTGGTTGCTTTAAGTCCTAGAACTTTAGAGAAATGTAGCCATTCAAAAGATTTATTATAACAACCCATCAAAAATATATAGAAAATTGAGTGTCTAGTGAATAGATTATGCTGTGCAATAAGATAAAGATTTCCCATCAGTAATATATCTAGGATAGAGGGCAGAAATTGTCATTAATTTAGGCTTCAAATTTAATTGGAGTAGAACAGAATGCATTGCTTGAAGAAAACTGAAAGTGAATATCACACAGAAGAGCACAGAGTGTGTGAACTAGATGCTCATATAACCAATGAGAAACTTTAAGAAAAAATAGGTAAAAATATATCATAAAGAAAAACATGTTTGATAAAGGAGAAAAACTATTCACTTGGTGTATTATAGATGGTAGAAAGACAGATAATCTGAGGATCCCAAGATATTTAAATGATGTCATCCCAAAACAAAGAAAACTTTGAGTGCATTAGATTTATCTACCACAGAATTTAGAATGGGCATTACTTTGGAAACAACAATAACAACCTGAAAAAAAGTAGCACTAGATAAGTAGGCAGATGTTGGGTGATCATCTGCTTCATAAAAAGAAATATCCAGATCAATGAGTCTCTGGATATGTATTTTTTAAATCTTTATTTTATATAGCAACAATGATGGATAATGTTGATAGCATTCTTAAAAATTTACAAGTCACTTTGAACATTTGTC
Source organism: Myrmecobius fasciatus (assembly GCA_023553655.1). Classification (NCBI taxonomy): domain Eukaryota; kingdom Metazoa; phylum Chordata; class Mammalia; order Dasyuromorphia; family Myrmecobiidae; genus Myrmecobius; species Myrmecobius fasciatus. Next base: position 3,000 of record JAJPUD010025803.1, read on the forward strand.
ACAACAATGCTTTGAGCTAGGTGCTCCTCAGTTTTACTGATGAGGAAAATGAAAGAGAGATGAACTGACATGTTTATGGCCAAATGTCATAAGCAGGATTTGAAAACTCTTTTCTCTAGACTTAAAATGCCTCATTTCTCCCCTGCCCCTGTATCATGCTGCTTCTTTTCTGTCAAAAGAAGAGGGTGAATCACAAGTATTTTAAACAATACTCTAAGCTGCATAGAGAAAAACATGAAGGCTGAATTTTCTTCTTCCTTAACTGTAGTGACAATCCCATATCTTCTTCACTTAGATTTTTACTTAGAGCTCTTAATATTTCTATTTTTCTATTTTCTGAATTCTATACTGCTTATTTCTTTGTATTCCCTGAATCAAGGGTTTCTCCAAGGCTCAGTCTTTGACACTACCACTCCCAGCTCACATTTTTGTATACTTTCTTCCCTCTAGATATTCAATCATTTTCATACCTTATATCATCACTTGTATGTTGAAAATTCCCATATCTTCATTTTACCCAAAGTCCAATCCTATATTCCTTATTGTCTAGTGAATATTTCTACTTGTATGGTATGTATGAAATCACATTGCAAAAATCATCTCATCTTCCCATGAACAGGAGAATTTCACATCATTTTTTTTCCTTTGTGTGTCTTACCATTGTAGCTAAAAGAAATAAAACTTTCTGGGTTGCCAGAATGGGTGATTTCCCATTCTTAACTGAAAAGAAAATAGTCATCTTGAGAACTGAAAAGCAGTTAAAGTATGTTAGATTTTACAGATTTTGAGATGTTTGGCTTTGAACAACTATTAAATTCCAACAGAGCTTTCCATAGTTGTTAAAGTAGAAAAGTGAGGCTGGCTTGACAATTTAAATCATATTAGGTCATCTCTTATGTGGGTCTATCTGTGATAACACTTTTATTAGCATACTCCATAGGTTGGATACAATCCCAGTGGACAAACTGGACTCTGTTTGTCAGAGGCACGTAGAAAAGCTAGAAAAAAGAATTAATTCAAGATTTAGGAGAAAATAAGAAAAGAAAAGTGAGATTAAAACAAAGAATAAATTTGATCAATTATACTTTTCTCAGAAAGGAGCAATTATACTTTGCTCTGAGTAAAGTATAATTGAAAGACCAGCCGCTCAGGAGTGAGAGCATCTAAGTCCAAATTCTATCCTTACTACCTTTGTGATCTTGAGCATGTCATTTGTTTTCCCTATACTTCACTTTATTTATCTGCAAAATGATAGAACAAAATTAAATGGCCTCTAAGGTCCCTGTCCCTGTCACTGGTTCTGAACATTTATAATTTTATGATCTCTTTGTCTTTGTCTCTCTGTCTCTTTATCACCATCTCTGTCTCTGTCTTTCTCTGTGTCTGTCTGTCTCTGTCTGTCTCTGTCTCTTTCTCTCTTTCTTTCTCTCTCTGCATAGTGTAAAAGTCCAAATCAATGCTTCCTCTTCTATAGAAACTTAAAAAAAATCAATCATTCCATTTTCAGATAATCTGAAGCATCTACAATTTGTATTATATAATTCAGTGATTTTATAGTATTATGTTTACATGTTTCATTTGTACAACCTTGAACAAACCTCTTAACATCTCAAAATCTCAGTTTACTTCTTTACAGAAAATGGGGATAATATTTGTGATATCATTAATATCTTATTCCTTCAGTAGAACATTGTGAAAATATATGATGTGCTTTCAAAGCCTTTTGTAAACTATAAAACATAAAATTTTTGCCAAGGATAGAGGAAAGGCCCTAAAAGAGACTGAGTAAAGAGAGGCAAAGAGAAGGATGAATCCCTGATGCCTTGCCTCATCATCAATCCTTTGCCCTGGGCATACCTTCCCTTGTATGCAAGCTACCTATGTCCAGGTCATTCATATATCATCCAGAATATAGAAGTAATCAAAGGAAGTTGGGATCTCATTTTAATTTTTGAATTTCCCTATGTCTTACATGACATGGGCATTTAATATTCCTGAGGTGAAATGAAGAGTGTTATCAGTGATTATGATGTCATGTGTGTTTGTCTTGTCCCCTAACACTATGGACTCCTTAATCATAACTTTAACTATTGTAACACTCTATACCTACCATAATGATAACTACATATGATGCAGTGAATAGAGTACTGAGCCTTGAGTCAAATCTTACCCAGACATTTAAAAGCTTTATGAACCTTGGAAAGTCATTTAACCTTTGCCTCAATTTCCTGAATTTTTAAATTGGGATGTTAATAAATTGTGCTAATAATAGTACCTACATTCCAGGTCATTGTTTAGATAAAAAATGAGATAGCATTTGTAAGGTGCTTTACAAACGTTAAAGATATGTGATGAGTTGAAAAGAAACAATTAATTATAATTATTAACATTAGTGTTATACCATCCCACTAAGATCAAAGTCACTCTCTAGTTTTTCTTTGCCTATAGACCATATAAACATATTCTTAGTCTACCATGTAATGATTTCCATAATCTAGCCCAGTTTATTTTTTTAATCTTTTTTTCCCATGATTGATCCATAGGCATTTTTCTCTGACCAAAGTAGCCTTCAAATAGAGAATAATTATACATATTTTGGCCTTTAAATCCTATAATTCTCTAACCATTCTGCTGCCTTTGTTAAAATCCTACTATTCCTCCAAAGGTCAATTGAAGGCATATTTTATTCCTGAAATTTACTATAATAAACCTAGATAACTGTTTCTTTTCAACTTCTTTAGCTGAATATCTATTCTCTGTGCTATTCTTCTACAATTTAGCATTTGCTACTTTACCTTTTATTTCCATTTTTCATATATAGTTTTTTTTCTAATTAAAAGTCTAAAGCCCTTCAGGGCAGGAAATTGATCTGATAATCATTTGTATCCCCCACACCAATTGGCCCAGTGTCACATGCATAATCAGCATTCAGTAAATATTGCACCATGGAGTACTGGAAAGTGCTTGGCCTAGACTCAGGAATGACTTGGGGTGAAATCCCAGTGTGTACACTTATTAATTCTTATGACCATGGGGAAAACACTAGCTTTCTCTAGAGGTCAGTTTACTCATTAGTAAAATGGAAAAAATAATACTTTAGGCATCTACTCACAAGATTATTATAAGAATCAAGTAAGGTAATTTATAAAATGATTTGTAAATTTAAAAGCTCTCTATAAATGTTCTTATTCCTTCTTGATTTCTTTGTCCAAGATTACAGCTAGGCTTAATACAGATTTTTGGCTTAAGTTGAGAAAACATGGGTATGTGAATGACAACTCTCTCTTCAGAATAACCAGGGAAGATTTGTTAGCTTAAACATTGGTTATTAAAGTTGGTGGTTGAGAAAAGGGTCAAAAACTGTCAATGCTGGAGACACACAGCAAGATTCCTTCCTGAAAACAATAGGGGTTCCAATTAGAAATGAACTAAGAAAAGCTTACACTGCAAGACTGAAAATACAGTTTTTTTTAAACAATTGGAAAACATCTGTTGTTCACAAAATGTTGAGTGAACAACATCAGATATGGAATAATGCAGACCAACAAATGCAGGAAGATCTACAATCACTATCGTTTTACATATAAAAATCCTGCCCTAAGTACTTTCAATGCAGTATTTGCTATATATTCTTTCAAATGAAGATGCTGTACAGAAAAAAAAAATAATTACTGTCTTATTTAATCTACAGTTCTTTTCCGAGTCCAAATTTTTCTCCATTGCCACTCTAGTCAATTGAAGCAATGAGTGACTCTAGGTGACCTTGGTCATTGCCTTTTACATTGACCTTCCCACAAGGGTCAATCCACTTTTTATATTAACTATCCAGGTAACTATCAATATAAAATATGTCAATGCTGCTGAATTGTTTAGAAACAGGAATCAACTTGCTTTTATTTTCCAACTAAAACTTCTCTCTCATTTAATATTCTTTATTATTTTCTCACTAGAATGCAAGCCCTTTCAGGTAAGATGTTTTGTTGTTGTTGTTGTTGTTTTAATTTTCTTCCCCAGGGTCTAGTATAATATTTAATGAATTCTGTTGAAATGTATTTATGATAGTTGATATTCAAGAATAGAGCAGGATTTTTGGTACATGAATCAGATAATTTCACAAAGAATACTAGTGACCTCCAGATAGCAATAAATATCATCTAACAATCTGATTAGGCACAGGAACTTTTTAAATAGGTAGGAAAACAAATTAGCAAATGTTCAGAAGTACCTTCTGTCCAGATATGGAAATTGTGCTTTTATACTTAAACTAAAATGTCATGTTGAAGGTGTACTGTAGATTAAATTCCTTTTTTTTTTTTTTTACAAATCTCTTTCCAAAAATGTTTATTTGGTTTGTAGAAATATGTATTTATAGGTGAATATTATTTGATTATATGTCTTTTAAAAAAGGCTTTGTTGATGCTGCAGAAAACTATTTGCATGAAATGCCTAGGATGTGCTCTTGGATCCTATTTCTTTTCCTAAATATATTACATTAGTCCCTGTAGATTAGATCATGATGTCCGTGTTGCCAAAACACTAAAGCTTCATCCAATTACCACATGTCCATAGGGTAGACTTTTCTCTAAGCAACTTTATTGTTCTTGATAGACTAAAATTACTCTCAAGAGCCTTGTGCTTATACAAGCCTCTGACATTCATTGCATTATCAATGACAAAGTCATTCCAAAAGGAGCAAATTCATTTGACTTCTTCCTCATCATAGCTTTGCTACAAACTTGTTTAAATAGACACAAAAAAGAAATATATTTTTAGCCAAATTTCAACACACAGTGGGAATTACACATTCTGTTAATAAGAATATAGCAAGGATCTCCAGCTTTGTTTCACTTTTCCCATGGAGTTATTTTTTCATTTCCTCAAATTCTTGTGTCCCTCTCAGGAACATGGCAGTTAATATTAATAGCAAAGGCTGCAGGAAGATAATAAAGAAATATATGTAACAGTAGAACAGCAAATAGGGGAAATAGAAGTCAGAAGTAAAAAAAGAAAGACAGTACTGAGTTATGGAAGGACTATGCTGCTTCTGATTTCATTCTTGTTCCTACTGTGGATCCCGGCAAACTCAGAAAAGGAAGCATGGCAATAGTAACCAGCTTGGAAATCAACCAAGTTAGGTTTTAAAATCTACTGCTGGGACTCTTGTTGAGGCTATATGAGGACCTCTTGGTACATGACTCTAAATATATGCCTTCTCATACAATTTCTGAACAGGCTCATAAAGGAAAGATGTTTGATTTCATCTTACAAATTTATCCATTTTTTCTCTTTTTCTTTAGGCTGCATTTCTTTTTATAGGAGTAGAATGGAGTTAATTTCCTTCCTTGTAAAAAGTGTTGATCTATTCACAGTATCCCACAACAGGAAAAAGACAGTTAATGTGTCTGAATAGCTTGTATTTTCTGTGACTTGCTCCTCCATAAACATAAAGGCAGCTTCATAAAAACCACCCAACTGTTTACTTTGAAAAGGTCTTTAAACAAATAGATGTCGTTATGCTGACACGTTATATTTTAGTGCTTGTAAATGTTCTTGCTGCCTATAGCATCCTGCCACCCCACAATGTACCACTCCAGTTATGAATTCAGCTGCCTATAGCTGTTATCTTTAAAATAAATTCAGTCATGTACACAAAACTTCAGAAACTCAACTACAATTGAACTGGTAATTCATTCCCATTTTATGATTCATAAGATCATATATTTAGTTAGCAGGGACTTTAGAGGTCATATAGTACAATGTATCCATTTTAAATATTGAGAAACTGATTTCAAAGCAAAGTTAAATAAATGGACTAATGTTACAAAGATAAGGTGTCAGAGTATCTACACCAATGTTTTCTGATTCCAAACTCTTCTCTTTAGTTTAGAATTGGCAGTGATTTTTTAGCAAATCCAGTTCAATAATTTCACTTTTTAAATAAGAAAAATGAATGGCAGTAATTTTCTTATTGGGTAACTATCCCATCACTGGCTGCATTGAAGCAGAAGAGAAAATGATGATATTAGAGAAAGGATTGATGTGTTTGACTAGTTGATTTCAAAAAAGTCCTAAAAAACTTTGAAATGCAATGATTCTAAACAAATACTAGGAGAATTGTTCAAATTAAACCAACAAATCTGTGTGTAGCTATCACTACACCACAGGCCTCCAAACTCTCAGTATAGTAATATTTTTCTTACCCAATACAAGCAGATTATGATATGTATCTTTGTGTATGTGTATAAACGCACCATAGTCATATACATACACATTTATGAATATGGATGGTGGGGATGTATACATGTACATATTCAAGTATTCTGATTTGAATAGCCCTCCTCCATTTGTTTCTATGTTCTTTTAGCTGAATACAGTTTTGTTTTTGCTTTTTTTTTTCATTTGTTACTATAGTAAGGTCATCCCAATTTTTAATGTAGGAAGGAAAGTTCTTCATTAATTGTTAAATTGGATACATGCTTAATGAGGCTTTATAGTTGATCTGATGACTGACAATAAATATGAAATAAGTTCATGGAGTACTTTAATACTTTATAGAGGCTTAAAGCAAACTTTGGTCTTCCATTAGCTTCAAGATTTTGCTGGCTGGAAGGTTGAACCTCTTTAATTATGTAGGAGTTCAGTAGCATAAACAGGCTCCTCAAAGCCAAACGATCATGTGCAGCAACAAATGGAACACCATAATCTTAACAAGATTATCATAATGAAGAGTCATCAGAGAAATGAAAATTATATACTTTAATTACAAGATTATAACCCCATTAAGTCCTCTGCATGAAAAGTGGATATTAGGGAATAGGAAAGAAGAATCCATAGATGGCAATTAAAGCTCTAGAGCAAATTAAAGGGAGGATGGGGAAGACTCTCTATATGGAGTCAGATATTTCAGGTAATTTATTTAGCAGCACATGTTTGTTGTAGATTATGATTTCAAAAATAAAACCACAGGAAGTAGGCTATTTGGGGTTTGAGTTTTGTTTTTCAGATTGGTAAAAACAAGCACAGTTGAAAGCAGCAAACTTAAAAGCGGACCCTTATTTAAATATGCCTAAAGCTGTGAATTAATTATGCCCTAAATAAGTTATTAGAACAATATTGTCACTAATGCATTATTTATGGCTAGTTGTTGAAAAGTTTGTAACAGCAAAAGTACTGAAGTGACATTTCCAAAGACATTAACATGAAAATGAGGAGAATTTGAAGAGAGAAATTATTCAATGAACAGCCTCTTACTAAGATAGTCTTCAATAATGTATACAGCAACTACATTTTTTTACTTCTAATATACACATGTAATATTCATAAGTCTACTCTAAAGCTTTCTTCAAATTAAGTTTGCATGTATAAATGAAAAAAGAGACACCTAGTGACAAGAAAATTTATGTTATAACAAAATTATATCCAACCATTGTTACCACACACACACACAATAAATACATGGCCAACAGAAAAACCCTTTCTAGGTTAGTATAAAACATTCAAGTACTAAAATATATACTTATTCATTTTCTTACTGGTATATTAATATTTCATATTTTAGACACTGCAGTTGTAATTATATTAAATTTAAGGTGATCTGCACCTTGTGAAGATTAAATAAAACACAAAACAAGTGAACATATTATATTCAGTGAAGCATGTGATTAGATTTCAATACAGCTGCAATCTCAGTTGTTTATGTCATAAAAATGAACACCATTGTGCCACCCCATAGACAAATCATTATAGAAACTTGCTTATAATGAGACTTTGTATGAAAATAATACTTGGAACAATTCAGAAGAGAAAGTAGTTTGCACTATAATCATAGAAAGACAGGACATAGAGGAAGGAAAGTGGAATCCTCAAAGCATTTTAGAATAAACTCTTGCACAGCCAACATAATCTCTCTAAAGCTTCCTCCTCTTACCATTTTCTACATTTTTAGTGCATTATCTATATTTGTCTATGAGTTTCTATTCCATGTAAGACTGTTAACAACCCAAATGGAACTTGAAGCCAGTGTTGAGAAAAATGTATCTTTTGGAACACCAAATATATTTTTGGCACACACACACACACATGCATATTTATACATATATATATATATATATATATATATATACAAACATATACATATGCTATATATACATAGATAGACATATGATAGATGTGATAGATTTTTTTCCCTTCAGAAATTACTGCAAAGGGAATAAAACTGTCCTTGAAATAACATCTTTAATTTGACTACATCTAAGAAGGTCTAGGTATGATTCTCTTTTGTTCCTGAACTGCTTATGATATATGAATACCTATAAGGTAGTCCAAAGTATCATTTTTCAGCTTTGTAAAATGACTGAGGAAATTTAGAAGATTCATTTCAAAGATTTCTTTTTTTTTTCAAGGATTTTTTTTAATGAAACAAAACAACAATTTGGTCAATACACGTTAATCACTTATAGTATGCAATGAACTATATTAGAAAATGGTGATACTAGGACAAAAATGAAAAAGTCTTAGAATTCAAAGATATTCCATTCTACTGGGATAGGCAGAAATTCCAATAAATAAATATTTTAAAAGACAAAGTAATTTCAAGAGATAATGAGTACTGATCACAGAGCAGAGGTCAAGTAATAAATAATGAAGGCTAGTTAACCAGAATCAAAACTTAGAAGGTTTGAAAGAAACTAGAGTTGTATTTATTTAAGTTAGCTAATAAGCTAATAACTATCTCAGAACTGTCGGGTGTTATTAGTAACATAATAAAAGTTGATTAATTAGATCATCCCAATATCCTCTGCCATTTTAAAGCTGCTTTTGAATTGGGACTGTTTATTTTAAAAATGAAATGAGGGCCCTAAACTTCTAAGAGAAAAAACACGAAATGGTGGGGTAAACATATATCTCAGTGGGTCTTCTTCCTTCCCACTCTTTTGTTGCCAAAGAAGGAATTTGCAAACTTTGGAGAGTCTTTTATTGTGACCAGCACAACACAAATGGGCAAGTGGCAGTTGAAAATAAGAAGATGGGGTTGCTGATAATTCATCAGAGCCATTTATTAAGAGAAATCATGCTGCTTATATATCTTAAAACCATATGTTATTATGAAAGGCATTGTTCTGTGACCAACAATGGTTTCTGTTTTCTATGATCTAATTCTCTGAAACATGTTACTAGTTTCCAAGGACTCAATCTAATGTAAAGTTCACAATGCTCCAGTAATTATGCCAGGAACTTATGTTTTCTCATGATTTCAAACTTAAATGCATCCTTGATTAATTTTAGAAGAAGAGCAACATCCCAGTTACCAAAGTTTCTAGCTTCCTGGGAATTCTTTACAATCTGTATGGTTTTAAAATGTCTGTATGCTCATCAGTATTTTAATAAAACATTATTACAAATCCTAGAAGAGCATTAGCTGGAAATAGTGTCAGGAGGCAAGCAGTTTGGATATATATTCACCATTCATCAACTTCTTGAATATTCTTAAGAGTAGGAAAACAAAACTTTTGGTGATCAGGAGCTATTAATTATACTTCTGCCATTTATTGTTTTTGTTTTTGTTTTGTTTTGTTTTTGTTTGTTTATGGTAATTATTGCTTTGCTTTTTATTTTCTAAGTTAGAACCCACTTTCCCCGGGATTCACTATATAATTATGAGGGACTATATAATATAGATTGGAGAGATTTTTTTAATACAAATAGTTTTTAACAATACCATGTCATTTACATTAATTAAAACAATTCTCAAATAATAATGTTGAGAGGAGTTGAGTACACTGGAGGTGGCTTAAGAAAATGGCATTAATGATACTACTGTTGGTCACCTGAGAATAGAATCCTGAGTGTAAGGAGGAGTTTATGGCTTTTCTCAGGAACTTGCATGACAATTCATTTGGGATCAGGATACTTATAAAAGTAAGGGTGAGATTCAATTATTTTTTTAAATAGACTTAGTCATTCTTTGCCACTGAAACATATTTAAGTTAGAAGTACAAAAGATTACTAGATCCTCATTATTATCATTGAGGAGTTTTAAAAAGTTAATGGATAAATATGTCCATTACAAATATTGTAAGGGTTCATAAAAGACTTTAAAAGTCAAATAAGAGAGAAAGAAGAAAAAAATAAGAAAAGAAATGAGAAATATGCAAGACAGAGTCAACAGCTTGGACAAACATGGGGGAAAAAAGTTGACTAAAGAAAACAACTCCTTAAAAAATACAATAGGCCAAATGCAAAAAAAAAAAAAAAAAAAAAAAAAAAGGAAAAAAAAAAAAAAACCTAAAAAAATGAGAAATCACTCATTGGAAAAACAGCCAACCTGGAAAATAGATCCAGAAGTGACAATTTAAAAATCATCGACCAACCTGAAGACCATGACCAAAAAAGGGGCTGGATAGCATTCTTCAAGAGATCATTAAGGAAAATTGCCCTGATATTCTAGAAACAGAGGGGGAAACACTCATTGACAGAATCCATCAATCACTTTCAGAAAGAGATCCTGAAGAAAACCCCATGGAACATTGTTGTGAAACTCCAGAACAATCTCAAGGAAAAAATACAGCAAGTTCCATAAATAAACAGTTCAAATATCAAGGAGCAATAGTCAAAATTACACAGGATCTGGCAGCTTTCTTTAATAAATGATTGGAGGGCCTAAAATACCATATACCAGAAAGCAAAGGACCTAGGGTTACAACCAAGAATTAACTACCCAGTGAGATAGAGCATCGTTATTTAGGGGAGGTGATGGATCTTCAATGAAATAAGCAGCTTAAAATCATTTATAATGAAAAAAAATTAATTTGCAAACATAGGACTCAAGAGAAGCATAGAAAGGTAAACAATGGGAAAATATATAATATTTAAAGGTTAAACTGATTATATCCCTAGATGGGAAAACCATATCTGTAACTCTTGAGAACTATATCTGTTATTGGGGAAAACAGAGGGAGGCATGCATGGACAAAGGGAGTGCTTGTGAATGGACTATGGTATGATAATATCAAGGAAAAAGACATTAAAGGGTGGAGAAAGGTAAATACTGGAAGAAGAGGAAAGGGGAGTTATAATGGGAAAAATTAAATCATGTAAAGAGGCACAAAAGACCTAATACAAATCGAGCGAAAGAATGGAGCTGAGTAAGCATTGTCTGAAGCTTGATCTCATCAGTTTTGACTCTAAGAAGGAATAACTTAATCATTCAGTTGGGTATAAAAATTTATCTAACCCTAAAAAAAAATAGGAAGAGAAAGAGGAAAGAAAAGAAAGGCAGGATAGAAAGGAAAGCAGAAACACTAGGGGGAAAAAGTAAGAGAAAGGGTAAAGGGATGATAGAAGACAATGTAGTGGGTGATAAAATATTACTAAGGATAAGGACAAAAGAGAAAACAAGTATATACAGGGGAGACAATAGGAAAGAGGGAAATATGGAGCTGGTAATCCTGACCATGAATGTGAAAGGAATTAACACTTCCATTAAACAGAAGCAAATAGCAAAGTGGTTTAAAAAACACATTTGACACAGACACATAAATACAGAGTAAAGGTAAAAGGGTGGAACAGAATTTATTATGCTTTAACTAAAAAATAAAGTTTTTTTTTGTTTGTTTTGTTTTGTTTACTGTTGCTGCCACCAATGCAGCCACTTCCAGGCAAAGCTTTTGCTGCCTGTGATATGCTCCACCTCATTTGAAAAAAAACTTTGCTGTCAATCTGCTAATTTGTTCTGGACTCAAAAATAGCTTCATCCAATCTTTTGCTGGTTTTGCTCCTTTATTTTAGAATTGTTTGGAGGAAAATTTGGAAGAACTTGCATGAGTGTTTTTCTACAGTGCCATTTTGTCTCTGCCTCCTCAATACTTGTCATTAAAATGAAATCAAGCCAAGATGTGAGATCAACCTATTTCTGAGTGTAGTATCTTTTTTTTGCCTTCCACTTAGTTTATTTATTTTTAATACACATTGCTTTATGAATCATGTTGGGAGAGCAAAAGGGAAAAAACATGGGAAAGAAAAAAAAAGAAAAATGAAGTGAACATAGCATGTGTTGATTTATATTCAATCTCCACTGTTCTTTTGCTGGATGCAGTAAACAAAGTAAACAAAAGTAAACAAAAAACAAAAAACAAAAACACTGGAGTAGTCATTCTGATTTCAGATAAAGCAAAAGTAAAAATAAATTTTATTGAAAAAGAAACAAGGAATGCACATCTTCGTAAAGAGTACTGTAAACAATGAAGTTGTAATGATATTAAATGTATATGCACCAAGTGGTACAGCATACACATTCCTAGAGGCGATTTTAAACTTGTTACAGAAAGAAACAGACAACAAAACTATACTAGTGGGGGTCCCCAACCTTCTCCTCTCAGAATCAAACACATCTAAACACCAAATAAACAAGAAAGAAAAATCAAACAAATCTAAACACAAAATAAATAAGAAAGAAAAATTCAATTTAAAATAGCTGTAGACAAGATATAATACTTGGGTATCTATCTGCCAAGACAAAACCAAGAACTATATGAACATAATTACAAATTCTTATACAAATGAAGTCAAATCCAAACAACTGGAAAAATCAGTTGCTCATGGGTAGGTCAAACGAATATAATATAAATGACAATTCTGCCTAAATTGGTCTACTTTTTTTAGTGTCATACGAATCAAACTGCCAAAAATATTTTATAAAACTAGAAAAATATAATAACTAAATTCATCTAGAAGGAAAAAAAGGCCAATATGTCAAGGAAGTTAATAAAAAATGCAAAGGATGGTGGCTTAGCTGTACCAAACCTAAAACTATAGTATAAAGCAGCAATCATCAAAACCATTTGGTACTGGCTAATAAATAGAATGGTAGATTAATGTAATAGATTAGGCACACATGGCACAATAATCAAGGCCTATAGCAATCTTGTATTTCATATATCCCCAAATTATTTGACAAAAATTGCTGGGAAAACTGGAAAATAATGTCAGAAACTTCGCATAGATCTACTACTCACACCCCATATCAAAATAAGTTAAAAATGGGTACATGATTTGGGCATAAAAAATTATACCATAAACAAATTAGGAAAGCAAGGGATAATTTACTTATCAGATTTTTGGACAAGGGAGGAATTTATGACCCAAGAAGAACTAGAGAACATTATAAAAGACAAAATACACAACTTTGATTAAAGTAAAAAAGTTTTGGACAAACAAAACCTACAGAAATAAGATTTAAAAAGGAAATACAAAGCTGGGAAAAAATCTTCACAGCCAGTATTTCTGATAAAGGTCACATTTCTAAAATATATGAAGAATTTCATCAAATTTATGAGCATACAAGTCAATCCCCAATTGATAAACAGTCAAAGGTTATGAATAATTTTCAGATGATGAAAATATTTCAGCTCTAGTCATATGAAAAAATGCTCTAAATCACTATTTATTAGAGAAATGCAAATTAAAACAACTCTGAGGCACCACTTCATATCACTGATTTTGGGTAAAATGACAAGAAAAGATAACAATAAACACTGGATGGGATATAGGAAAACTGAAGCATTAATACTTTGTTGGTGGACTTTTGAAATGATCAAATCATTCTGGAGAAAAATATGAAATTATGCCCAAAAGGCTATCAATCTGTGCATACCCTTTGACCCAGCAGTGACACTAGTGGGTCTGTGTCCCAAGGAAATCATAAAGAAGCAAAAAGTATTCACATGTGAAAAAATGTTTATAGCAGCTCTATTGTGGTAGCAAAATATTACAAAATGAGTAGATGTCCATCAATTTGGAACGACTGAATAAGTTGAATATGAAGACAATAGAATATAATTGTTGTATAAAATTATGAACAAGCTGATTTTAGAAAGATCTGGAAAGATTTACATGAACTGATGCTGAGCAAAACAAGCAGAAGCAGGAATATGTTGTACACAATAATAGCCGGAATATGTGATGTTCAACTGTGGAAGACTTAGTTCTTGTTAGTGCTTCAGTGATCCAAAGCAATCCCAATAGACTTTGGACAGAAAATGCCATCTGCATCCAGAAAAAGAACTGTGGAGATTCAATGTAAATCAACACATGCTATGTTCATTTCATTTTTCTTTTTTTTTTCTTTCCATTGGTTTTTCCCTTTTGCTCTCCCAACATGATTCATAAAGCAATGTGTATT
>JAJPUD010025804.1:0-17176 GCA_023553655.1 Myrmecobius fasciatus
CTGAGCTGAGTCCCACCCTCACTTCCGGCCTACACAAGAGTCGTCTATTTATCTCTCTGTCCGAGTCCGACTAACCTGATATGAAGTTATCCAGAGAGCAGTGTCCAAATATTTCTGAGTTCGTTGACTTGAAGATCAGTTCAGAGGCTTATTTTATTGTTGATTTGAGAGAAGATCGGAGGAGAGGCAGAAAGTCACCTTTTCACTCTGCCATTTTGGCTCCGCCTCCTCTTGAGCTTTGATTTTGAAGGGACCCCTTGGGTTTTGTAATTTTGCTCACAGTGGTTGTGGTAACCTGTCATAGTTCAGTCTGTTGTTGCTGCAGTTTTGCAGCCCTGCAATTTTCCTTCTGCAATAGGAGTGGAGGCTACTCAACTGTCTGTTCAGCTCATATTCTATTGAGCCAGGATAAAGAGTCTTATTGCTGATCGATGCTGATCCATGTTGATCCTCCCACTTATTTTTCTAGATACTGATTGGACTGGGCTGCACATCCATTTCACCCCAATGAGACTGACGTTTCTTGAAGTCCTTCCAACATATCTTGAGCTGGAGAATTGTTTCATTCTGCTTCTCACAGGCTCTGTCATTCTGAACTTTGCTCACAGGCTTGGTTTCATGTTTTGAAGGGAAACTGGGTGAATTTAAGCAACATCTTATCTTCAGTCCTCCATCTTGATTCCCTACATTTATGTTTATATAAATAAATTATTTGAAAATCTATTAAACTATTTTTGACTACAATTCTTCCTTAAATATATTATAGAGAATGATAAAATGTTATTTGTTCTTTTTTGAAGAAGACCTATAACATAAGGAAGGTAGTATTTTGACTTGGAAGTGAATTGGATTTAAGTGAGGCAGGACTCTGCACAGTCACTAGCCTCATTCTAACAGAGTTATTTGGGTTCATTGGCAAAATAAAGGTCTGGGAGATAAATAAGAATGCTCCTGGAGACCTTGGCCTTTTCAAGCAAAGTCTTTTCTGGGACCCAGTTTTTCTGAGTCAATACACATTCAGTAATAAAAGTTAGGGAAGAAATCAAGGTCACTTTCATTCAAAACAGCTTCTTTTACCTACTCAAAAAAGATCAATGTGGGAGGGGAAGACTCTCAGGATTTCTAGCCAAAACAAAAAGAATTGTCACACTTTCTCTGAATTAACAAAATTGAAACAATAACCCGCTCTGGTTGGGACTGGGGACTGCTGTTGGGCAATCAATGAGAGCCACAGTGAATTGGCCTTAAGGAATATTCACACAGTTCTCAGTGAATCCAAGTAGCTTTATCCATGCTTGGTCTCCAGTGCTTTCTTTCAAGAATCTTATATTCCTTGTAAGATCTTTCCCAGGGATCAGTTTATTTGAGTTGCAATACCTATTCAGATATTTAATTTGGAATAAGAAATAAAGCAAAAGGTGGCTTTGTTTTCCTAATAACAAAATTTCGGTTTTGGTGAGAAGACCCTGAGCATTTGTGGTCAGAATGAAATTAATTGTTTATTTGCCCTCATTCTGAACCATTAAAACATAAACAGTGATCTACCAAGATTTGGTCTGAGACTTTATTGTTTGGAAATCAGTGATAGCAATGTGCTTTGTATGTAAGGAATAGTCATATAATTCCATTTGAATTCAAATGAGCTTCATCAAAGTCTAATTTAATATATCTCCATTTCTAGAAATCTAATTTCTGTGATGAAACATAGAAATATGACATTTTATATGTGACTATCCATCAAACAGCAAAGTTTATCTGGATCCTTTGGCCATAGAAATAGGTATTTTATAGTGCAAAATTTGTAAGTCAACAAATTCTAGGATGGGAAATGCTCTGCTAATTCCTTTTCCACAAGTTTACACCTCTCTCAGTTTATGCCTAAATATCTATTATTTTTTCTTCTATAACAATTTATTATTGGTGATTCTTGATTCTTTCACAAATAAATATTGTGATCCAGTACGAACCTGAGATCCAACAAACTGCAGGTTATTCTTTGTTAATGTCTCATCAGCTGTCTCTTTTAGAGAATAAATATTATGAGACATTTGTCAGACATAAAGGATCTGGTAAACTGCTCAGGGAATATTTTTAATTCAGTCAAATTTATGAATAGTTAATGACATGTACAAGAAATAAAATATCTTACCAGGAACTACATTAACTCACTGATGAATACAAGAAAGATTTATTTTATTATTGCAAGAATGGGTGCCTAGGATAGTAGACACACCTTTGAAACTTCAAAAACAGTATTTTGTTTCCTATCCTGAAGTCCAAGTTCCTCTCCTAATTCCCCTTTAATTGGATGTTACAGAAGTTAAAAGACATGAATCTCAGCTCCTCGTTACATAGTCAGTCCCTGACCCCAAGAAGCTTACATTGTAGAAGGGGCAAGATAACAGTGCAAGGCTAGGAGTAAAGAACCAAAGACTCTTTTCAAGTTTAAGGCCCTATTCCAAAAATCAATCCCTCCTGGCAAACAGCTTATATTCTCTTTCAGGAAGAAAACTAACCTCCACCCTTGATTATTCTTTTATATCTTTGTGGGTTTCAATTTTATAATTTGTTTCATTTCTTCAATTTAACTTTCATAACTGTCGAAACCAAATAAATCCCATCCATTTCTCACAACATGATTAAATCACTTTTTAAAAAAGAATGCTTTTATAGATTGGCAAAACCAAATATTTTGTTATTTATCCAATAATCTGATGTTGAAGTTGTAAAAGGGGTATCTTGTAAAACGTATATAATTAGAACAGAAAACATACTGTTCATTTGACTGGGGTAAGGATAAGAAATGGCCAACTAGTACTAAGAAAATGTTTGAAAAATGCTTGAGGAAATTTTATAGTTTATATGGTAAGTATAATTTGAAATAATCTATTGAAGAAAAAGAAACAAAATTTAAAAGCGTGAGTTAGTTGGCACTCATGGAGAGAACAACTGCATCAATGAGAACACAAAATTTTTGATGTATGGAAGTATTAGTAGAATTATACATATTATATCCATGGTTTATGTGAAACTTGCTTTTTCAACATCTAATGTTATTTATTTTGTATGATATTCCAAAATGACTACAAAATAAATTTAGCTTTGAAAACTTTAGAAAACTGTGGTACCATCAGGAAACTTTGAGCAAGTGAAGAGAAAAGACTGCAAATGAAATTATTCTAAAAGTGTCATAACACATTTCTTTGTCAAATACTATGATAAATATTTTAAATTGGAAAACTAGTTTCCTTTTCTGTGAGATCACTGATTCACTGAGCTGTCCATAGAAGTAGAGAAAAGAAAAAGAAAACAATGACAATACCTAGAGGAAACAGAAAGAAACTTTGCCACAATAGAAGTTTAAGATCTGGTATTAAAAAATAGCACATGTCAACAGTCTGACATTTATATTTATTCAATATAAGTTATTGAGTAATAGTCATTTTTTAATATTAAAACAATTTATTTTAATGGAATTCAAATACTCTGCCTAAAAAGTATGATGTAATTAGAATTTATTTTCATATTGTATGTAGGCAAGACAACTGATAATGAACTTCCAAGAGTAGAGCCAAGATGGTTGAGTAAACCCAGAAGCTGCTTCAATTTCCCTTGAAAAACACATGAAACCAAGCCTCTGAACAGTCTGATGGAATGAAACTACTCTACAACTTAAGATAAATTGGAAAAATTTCAAGAAAGAGCAGTCTCACTGGGATGAAAGGGGTTATCAGCCCAGCCCCAGACAGATTCTGGGAAACCTTGTGAGAGGGTCTTAATGATAAAATGTCACTAACTGGAATCCATGGCCTTGGATCAGTAGAAGGTGATCAATGAATTTTTTCAATGAGTATTTCCCCCTCTAGAGTTTCTAGAGTACTGGGGCAGTTTTCCTTTAAACAAATGCTATCCAGGCTCTTTTTTTGGTCATGGCCTTTAAGTAGACCAATAATTTTTAAATTGTTTCTTCTGGATCTATTTCCCAGGGTAGCTGTTTTTCCATGAGGTATTTCACTTTTTTTTTCCTTTTTCATTCTTTTTAATTTTGTTTAACTGATTCTTGCTGTTTCAAGGAATTATTAACTTCCATTTGTCCTGTTCCAGTTTTTAATGTGTGATTTTTTTCAGTTAGCTTTTGTATCTCTTTTTCCATTTGGTTAATTCTACTTTAGAAAGAGCTGTTTTCTTCAGACAATTTTGTTTCCTTCCTTTTCCAAGCTGTTGACTCTGTCATGCATACCTCTTATTTCCTCTCTTATTTTTTTCTTTTATATCTTTTATATGTCTTTCATGAGCATTTCCTAGAAGACTCTTTGGGCTTTAGACCAATTCGTATCACTCTTTGAGATTTCTTCTGTGGAAATTCTGTCCTCATCTGAATTTGTGTTTTGTTCTGCCCTGGCACCGTTGTAGCTTTCTATGGTCTATTTTCTTTCCTTTTGGTACTTCATTTATTTATTCATTTTATTTTTGTGGTTAAGCTCTGCTCCTGGTTAAAGGGGACACTGTCCCAATATTCCTTTGCAGTTCTGAGCCTTGGCTTTGAGCACAGGGGCCTTTTGCTTACAGGGGGTAGCTTTGCCTGCTCTTTGTAGGAAACAGCTTGGTTTTCCTGAGTTTCCCTTTTGAGCTGGAACTGGAAATAGCTTTAAGTAGCTTTATTGATTTTTCTCCTCTACTGAGCTAGGACTGAAGGCCTTAGTTGTTGACTGGCTGTGATTAATACCCTTTCATGAACATGCAGATCAATTTAGGCAGAATTGTCATTTCTATGTGTGAGAACTTCCCAGATGAATAAAGTCAGATCTAAACAATTGGTAAAACATCAATTGCTCATGGGTAGACTGAGCTAATTTAATAAAAATTACAATTCTGCCTAAATTGACCTACATGTTCAGTGCAATATTAATCAAAATGCCAAAAAAATTGTATTATAGTACTAGAAAAAATAACCAAATTCATCTGTCTAAGCTAAGCTGAACATCTTTTTCACCTCAGTGAGACTGATGGTTTTTGAAGTTTTTCCAGTCTTTGTTGAGCTAGAGAATGGCTTCATTTCATTCTCTGTTCAGAGACTTGGTTTTATGTGATTTTGGAGGGAAACTGGGGGAGCTTGAGCAACTTCCTGGCTTTACTCAATCACCTTGGCTCCACCCCAGAAGTCCCCAGATGAATTTACAACTGAATTCTCTGAAACATTTAAATTACAATTCATCCCAATACATTTTAAACTATTTTAGAAAAATAGGTAAATTAAGAGAATTGCCAAATTCCTTCTATGATACAAATATGTCAATGTTATCTAAACTAGGAAGGGCCAATACAGATAAAGAAAATTACATAACAATCTCCACAATGAATATTCATGAAAAATTTTAAAATAAAATAATAGCAAAGAGATTACAAAAACATATCAGAAGGATAATACACTATGATCAATTGGGATTTACACCAGGAATGTGGGACTGGTCCAGCATCAAAAAAAAAAAAAAAAGCTATTATCATAATCAACCATATCATCAACAAAACTAACACAAAACATGATACTCTCAGTAGTTGCATAAAAAGATTTTGACAGAATATAATACCCATTCCTATTAAAAACACTAGAGAGCCTAGAGATAAAGGGAACTTTAATTAAAATAATGAGCAGTTATTTGTCTAAAACCAACAGCAAGCATTATTTGTAATGGAGAGAAACTGTATATACATTTCCAATAAGATTGAGGTGAAACAAGGATGCCCATTATCAACATTATCATTCTATATTGAACTAGAAATATTGGCTCTAGCCATAAAAAAGAAAAAAATAAATGAAAGGAATTAGATTAGGCAATGAGGAAATAAATGTATCATGCTTTGCAGATGATATGCTGATATGAGAATCCTAGAAAATCATCCAAAAATCTACTGGGAACAATTAACAGCTTTAGGCAAGTTAGATACAGGATATAAAATAAACCTGCACAAATCATCAGTATTTCTACATATTATTGACAAAGCCCATTAGCAAGAAATTCCATTTAATATTACTAAACAAAATAAAATACTTGGTGGTCTACCTGCCAAGGCAAACCCAAGAACTGTATGAACATAATTAGAAAACAGTTCTCACACAAATAAAGTTAGATCTAAACAATTGGAAAAATATCAATTGCTTATGGGTAGACTGAGCTAATATAATAAAAATGGCAATTCTGCCTAAATTGATCTACATGCTCAGTGAAATATTAATCAAAATGCCAAAAAATGTTATTACAGAACTAGAAAAATAACCAAATTCATCTGTAAAAACAAAAGGTCAATAATATCAAGGGAATTAATAATTAAAAAAAATACTAAGGATGATGGCCTAGCAATACCATACCTAAACCTATATTATAATGCAGCTGTCATCAAAATCATTTGGTACTATATAAGACATAGTGGTGGATCAGTGGAATAAAGTACATTCACATGACACAATTATCAATGCCTATAATAGTCAAGTATTTGACAAATCCTCAACTCCGGCTTCTGGGATAAGAACAAACTATTTGGCAAAAATTACTGGGAAAACTGGAACATTATATGTCAGAACCTCAGCATAGACCTACATCTCACACTTATACCAAAATAAGGTCAAAATGGGTACATGCTTTGGGCATAATGAATTATATGTTGAGGGGCAGCTAGGTGGCACAGTGAATAAAGCACCACCCCTGAAGTCAAAAAGACCTGAGTTCAAATCTAGATTCAGACACTTAATGCATCCTAGCTGTGTGACGTTGGGCAAGTCACTTAACCCCAATTGCCTGAGCAAAAATAATAATAATAGTAATTATACCTTAAGCAAATTATGAGAGGCAAGGGTTAGTGTACCTATCAGATATTTGGAGAAGAGAGGAATTTTTGAGCGAAGAAGAACTGGAGAATATTTTAAAAGGTAAATTGGACAACTTTATTTTATGTTACTTTTATTATACTAAATTAAAATGTTTTTGCACAAAAAAAAACTCAACAGAAACAAGATTACAAGGAAAGTGCAAAAAGTCTGAGAAAACATTTTAACAGACAGTGATTTTAATAAAGGTTTACTTTCTAAAATATGTAAAGAATTGTGCTAAATTTATAAGAATATAAGCAGAAATACATTGTATGCAATAACAGCAAGAATGTGCAATGGTCAACTATGAAAGACTTGCTTCTTAGCAGTTTAGTAATCCAAAGCAATCCCAATAGACTTTGGATAGAAAATTCTGTCTGCATCCAGAAAAATAACTATAGTGATTGAATGTAAATCAACACTTGCTATGTTTATTCCTCTTTTCTGTTTTTTGTTCTTTTTTCCATGCTTTTTTCCCCTTCTGTTTTGATTTCTCTCCCTACATAATTTATAAAGCCATGTGTGTTACAAATACATTTTTTAAAAAGACTAATAATGACAACTTATCAGAAAAGAGCCCAAACAGAAATTTAGAGCTGGGAGTACCTTTAAGGATTATAGAATCTAATTTCCTTATTTTAAAAAGTGATGTCTTTCACTTAGAGTTACTAATTGACTTGATTATGTAACTTAAAAGTTACCTCTCTTTTGTTATAGTAAAACACAGATTCATTTATGGAGAAGGCAATTTACTTTTAAGTTCTACACCCTAATTCAAATTATCTTGGGCAAATGGCATAATCTTGTGTATCAGCTTCTTCATTGCAAAAATGTTAACAATTAGATTATATAATATGTAAGACAACTTCCAAGTTTTGATTTGTAATCCCCATAATTTGTAGGCCAGCACTCTTTAAACCTATTACTCCTCTATCATCTTCTTGCATAATGAAATATGTTGGATTTGGAATGGGATTCAACATGTGTTATTAATATAATGTGAATTCTATGGCTTAGAGGATGTTTTCTTCAAAATTTCCAAATTGAAAAAAACTTCACTCTTAACAGAGAGGATATACACACTGTTCTTTTTTAAAAAATGAAATCTTATTTAACATACTCTTCTCTAGAGTTCTGTGAGGACTTTTTAATGGCTTTCAGAATGACTTGAAAGATGTTGGTGTATCCAGTCTTAAAGAAGTGTAGGGGAGGGGCTGGGGAAGAAAGAGAGTGGGTAAATAAAACATATTCTTGAGATTAGGGCAAGTGATTGCATAAGGATTGCTTGAGTTATTCCTTCTAGCTCTAAATCTATGATCTTATATTTTGAAAAGACACTACAAATATACAATGAGATGATTCTGGAATTTAACCAAAAATGATTAGTTTTTATGCAATTTGTATAATCTTAAAATGCTTTTTTTTATTCCAAATTACTATTTTATCAAAAGACTGTCTTTTATGTCAGCAGTCAAAGAACTATTTTTTCCCTAGAACTTTCAGGAGCTCAAGGAATATCTCTCTAATTTATGATTATATGTGGGCAGTCAGGAGGAAGAGAATGCAAAGAAGGGTATGATTCACATGCATAAAAAATTTAGTAAGAAAGAATAAGGAATGTGGAATTAGTGATGGGACTGCTGAGAAGATATCTGATCTAGGATTCTGATTCTGCTACTCACCTTAAAAGACTTTGAACACCTTAATTATTCTACATATCACATTCCTACCACAAAATAGCTATGCTAAATAAATAAGTGAAACATCAGTTGTTTTCCAATGCTAAGACTACATTCTAATAATATTATACATGAAGAAACCATTTCTAAAGAAACTTTCTTGAGAAAGAAATCTAAAATCTTAAAGAGGTGCATTAATTGTTTTTTACTGCCACTTATCAAATTCAAAGAATTTTTGGGGGGGAACATTTGGAAATCAAACAGATATTAACAAGGATTAATCAAGAATTATTTACTACTGCTTAGTAATCTATTGCATACAGGATGACATAAATATATACATTTATATCTTTCTATGTCTATCTATCTATCTCATACATCAAAGTTCATTTTTATGACCTTTTCATTAGTGGATTTTCAAATAGATTTTCATTTAGCATTTTCAATTAATAAAAAGGGACAGTTTTTGTGATGTTTTGAGAGAATAGAGATACTGTTCATCTGAGTTCTAGCTTCAAAAGAGAATATTTTATACATGGCTGTAGATTGTCTTTAATTCACTTAATTGAAAGACTCTGGGAAGAAAATTTCACATAAAGGATATGACACTTCCCTCAAGTTTTTATTATTTAAATCTGAATATAAAGGGAAATTTCTTCTCAGATAAGATCTGAGATTCTCTTCATCTTTTTTGTGGAGATTATTTATCGTGTGCGCAATGGGAGAATTTATTCCATATTTTCTGGTATAAGCTCATATGTATAACTTCACTGAGTTTGTTATCAACTTGGATAAATGACTTTATCTTTGCTACATGTTTTCATTGTGAAACTGGCATTATATGGGAAAAAAATCAAATCTTGCATTCATAAGTTGAAAAATTCTTTCACTCTCAAGAGTGATACTTGAATCTTTTTACCCACTTAGATTAACAATATTTAATAGATTAAAGAGATATAATGCTAATCCAATAGCCCTTTTTATTAAGGGACAAGATATTGGCTAGCTTTGGTCCCAACTTCTGTATCTCCATCTACCAGCTGGAGAACATGTATGTTTATCTAGAGATAACTATTTGTATTATCATAGAGACACTCTGCATAGAACACTGTGGACACATATACCATACATGGACAAAACAAACAATAAGAGAATTCATAAAAAGACATATTCTATGGAAATGACACATATTTGTAAAGGCATACATAAATTAAGTTTGAAATCATAGAAAATAGTTACACTATATAAATAAGAATAGAGGTGCCACATAGATAAAACATAGCTAATATCAGAGAAAGAACCAGAAATGAAGCTGTTGTATGTGTATAAGCCTATAAAGTATTGGTAAAAATTTGGTCTAGAGTTATCAATGAGATTTAGTGATATGAGATCCACAGTTAAGATTTGCTGCTGGAAGAAACCATATTAAAAAGAAACAGAATATGGAATATGACCTAGAAAAAATAACAACATCTGGAACAACAAAAGGGCTAAAATTTCCAAGGAAATTAATGGGAAAAAAAAAAAGCAAATGAAGGTGGCCTAGCTGTACCAGATCTAAAACTCTATTATAAAGCAGTGGTAATTAAAATCATTTCGTACTGGCTAAGAAATAGACTAGTTGATCAGTGGAATAGATTAAGTTCACAAGACAAAATAATCAATTACTCTAGCAATCTAATGTTTGACAAACCCAAAGACCATTTTCATTTTTGAGACTAACAATTTGATTTTCCTCATTCCCTTTTCTGAAAAAAATAACTAAAAGTTTATTTTGTTTTTTTTTATAAAACCAACTTTTAGTTTTATTCATTAATTCAATAGTTTTTTTGTTTTAATTTCAATTTTATTAATCTTGCCTTTTTATTTTTTAGAATTTCAAGTTTGGTATTTAATTGTGGCTTTTAATTTGTTCTTTTTCTAACTTTTTTAATTGCAAGCCCAATTTATTTATCTTCTCTCTCTATTTTATGCAAGTAATCATCTAGAGATATACAATTGCCCCTTATTACTGCTTTGCCTGCATCTCACAAATTTTCATATTTTGCCTCATTATTTTCATTCTCTTGAATGAAATTATTAATTGTTTCTATGATTTTCTATTTCACCCATTTATTCTTTAGGATGAGATTATTTAGTTTCCAATGATTTTTTGGTGTGTTTTCCTCTGGCCTTTTATTGAATGTAATTTTTATTGCATTGTGATCTGAAAAAATGCATTTATTATTTCTGCCTTTCTGCACATGATTTTGAGGTCTTTATGTCCTAATATATGGTCAATTTTTGTATAGGTTCCATGAACTACCAAGAAGAAAGTATGCTCCTTTCTGTCTCCATTCAATTTTCTCCAAAGATCTATCATACCTAACTTTTCTAGTATTCTATTTACCTCTTAACATCTTTCTTTTTTCTTTTGTGTTTTGATTTATCTAGTTCTAAGAGTGTATGGTTGAGATCTCTCAGTATTATAGTTTTGCTTTCTATTTATTCTTACAGGTCCCTTATCTTCTCTTCCAGGAATTTGGATGCTATGCCACTTGATGCATATGCGTTTAGTATTGCTATTGCTTCATTATCTATAGTACCTTTTACTAAAATATAGTTTCATTCTTCATCTCTTTTAATTAAATCTATCTTTGCTTTTACTTGATCTGATATCAGGATTACTATCTCTGCTTTATTTATTTATTTATTTATTTATTTAGTTTTACTTCACTTGAAGCATAATATATTCTGCTCCAGCCCTTTATTTTCACTCTATATGTATCACTATGCTTTAAATGTGTTTCTTGTAAACTACATATTGTAGGATTCTGGCTTTTAATCCAGTCTGTTATTTGCTTCTATTTTTTTGGAAGAGTTCATCCCATTCACATTCACAGTTAAAATAACTAATTCTGTATTTCCTGCCATCTTACTTAACCTGTTATGTTTTTCTCTTTCCTTTCCTTAAAGGTGTTATTTTCTTCAGTTTTTTAATGTATTTCCTTTATTAAGCTGTTGATTTTTTCCATGATTTTTTTTTGCATCACTCTAATTTATTTTCCCCATTTTTCCTCTCTCTCTCTCTCTCTCTTTTTCTTTCTCTCTCTCTCCCTCTGTCTCACTGGATTTTCAAAATCCTTTCTGAGCTATTCCATTGTTTAAGATGTATTCATTTTTTTTTTCTTGGAGGCTTTTTGATGAAGGATCTTGACGTTATTTTCTGAGTGTGTGGTTTGATCTTTCTCATCACCATAGTACCTTTCTATGTATAGAATATTTTTCTGTTGTTTGCTCATTTTCCCATCCTTTTTCTTTGCTTTTAGCTCTTTTTCAAAATAGGGATCTCCTTTTAGGGTAAAAGGTGCACTGTTATAATCTTCATGGATAGTGCAGATGTTTTCAGAAATACTTCTAGGGATTTGTAACTTTTCAGTTGTTCTAAGATCCAAGAAAGAATGTGTTTCCTATTCTCTTGGCCTGTGCTTCAATCTATTTGTGATCATGGGAACTGTTTTCTGCTCTGAAACTGTAATATAAGTCCAAATTCCACTGTGGCTGCAGTCTTTGGTATATTAGCATTCCTCCTTACCCTTCTCACCTCCTATCTGGGACTCTGACCCAGATCAGGATATGGGCAAAGCAACAGAATCCTATTGCAGTGCTAGCAAATAGACCCTTTTAATCTCCTGATTAATTGTTTCATCCCATTACCACCTGTTAGTTGAGAGCTCAGGAATATGGCACTCTTATTGTTGTTGATTCAGCATAATCTGCTTTCCTGGGGTTTAATCTATGCTGGCTTTGGCTGTGCTGGAATGTGTTTCACTATCACCCTGATATGACAGACCTTTCCTGCGCATCCTGAAAAGCTATTTTGGCTTGAAAAATTATTTTTCTTTATCTTTTTCTGGGTTCTAACACTCTAAAAATTTGTTTAGAATTATTTTTTTAAATGTATTTGGTGGATTTTGGGGGAGATATTGGGAGAAACCCTCTCTTTACTCTGCCATCTTTGCTATGCCTTCCTAATGATATTTATTTTTATAAATTTGATTTAGTTCTCTATTTATTTGAGAAATGAAGTCTTTACTTGACATATGTTGTAAAAATTTTAACAATTCTGATTTATCTTTCAATTTTAACTGCATAAATTTAGTTTGAGGAAAATCTTATTTTATTTTAATGTAATCAAAATCATACATATTACATCCAGTAATACTATATATCTTTTGTTCAGTTAAAACTTTTCCCTTAACAATAAATCTTGACAGGTAAAGTATTCCATCCTCCTTTAATTTTCTTAGGTATTACCCTTTTTATCTTAATCATGTGCCTATTTGTAAATTATTTTGGTATTCTGTGTAAAATTTTGTTCTACACGTACTTTCTTCCGGTCTGCTCTCAAGTTTTCCCAGCAATTTTTGTCAAATTGTGAATTCTTGTCCCCAGAGATTGTATCAAACATTAAATTATTGTTATTTACTCTTGTGTATGCTGTACCTTATTTATTCCATTGATCTATCACTCTGCTTCTTAACTAGTCCTAGATTGTTTTGATGATGATATCTTTACAATACAGTTTTTAATCTGGTGCAGGTAATATAATTTTCTTAACATTATTTTTATTGATTTCATTAAAATACTTGACTTTCTGTTTTAAATTAATTTATTTTTTAAAAATTTTGATTAATATGGCATTGAATAAGTATAATAATTTCAGTAGAATTATCATTCTTATTATATCACTTGGTTTATTGATAACAATTGTTTTTCCCCCATTTATTTAGATTTTACTTTATTTGTATGAAAAATGATTTATAATTGTATTGATAAAATTCTTGGTTTTGTTATATCACATAATCTCCCAAATATTTTGCATTGCTTGCTATTATTTTAAGTGGAATTTTTTTAATCTATTTGTACTGTATTTTATCCATATTATATAGAAATACTAATTATTTGTGGGGGTTTATTTAATATTTCACAACTTTGATAAAATTATTAATTATTTCAACTAGTTTTTAGTTGATTTTATAATATTCTTCATGAATATTATGATAGAATCTGCAAAAAGTAAAAATTTTGTGTTTTGCTTGTCTGTTCTAATACTTCAATTTTTTTCTATTCATTGCTATGAATAGTATTTCTGATATATATTTTTTAAAAAGTCATTATACTGGGAATTTTTGATCCATCCCTGATCTTATAAGGAAGCCTTTTATGTTATTCTTATTATAGAGATGCTCACTGATGATTTAATATAGACAATATTTATATCTAAAGAAAAGTTCCAATTATTCCTATGCTATTCAATATTTTAATAAGGATGAGTAATGTATTTTGTCAAGTTTTTTTTCTTGCATCTATTTGTAATCTTATGATTTTTATTGTTTTTGTTATTGCTGTGGACAATTGTACTAATAGTTTCACCTAGTATTGAGGCTATATGGTATTCCTATTTAAAACCCCACCTGGTCATAGCACATGAATGTTGTGATATGTTGCTGTAATATCTTGCAAGTATTCTATTTATTTTTTTGTATTAATATTCATTAAAGAAATTAGTCTATAATTTTCTTTGACTTAGTTCTTCCTGTTTTAGGTATCAATACCATATTTATGCTGTTAAAAGTAATTTATTATTAATTTTTCTTAATCATTTATATAGTACTGCAATTAAATATTCCCATTTGATCATCATGATAACCCTGTAAATAGGTTTTATTATAAAGCCCACCTACAGTTGAGGAAACAGATGTTAAATGATTTGTCCATGGTCACAAAACATGTCTAAGGTTAGATTTAAATGCAGATCTTATTAATTCTATGCCCAGTTTTCTATTCACAGTTCTCTCATAACCATCATTGTGTCTATCAGCTTGATACTAAGCAGGAATGATACAAATATCAGCAAACAAATCAGCCCTTTCCCTCAAAGACCTTACATTCATACAAAAGGATACAACAATAAACTAGAGGCAATCTGGAAGGTCAGAAGACACATTTTATGTCAGGGTTAAGAACTAGTGGCACGAATAGATGAAAACTAAGCTATCAGAAACACAGTTGTATAAAATTTTATCCCAACTTTGTACCTCATTCTGAATCTTGTTTCTGTTGGCTTTGTTTGTGCAACACCTTTTTAATTTAATGTAATCAGAGTTGTCCATTTTGCCTTTCATAATGTTCTCTAGTTTTTCTTTGGTCATAAGTTCCTCCCTTCTCCAAAGATCTGATAGATAAATTATCCATTGCTCTCCTAAATTGTACATGGTATCATCTTTTATGACCAAATCTTGTACCCATTTTGACCTTATTTTGATGTGGGTTAGAATTTTTCTAATTAGGGGTAATTTAGAATGTATTTTCTTTTTCTTTATTGTTTTTTTTGGTTACATATAGATATTAACTTTTTAAATACACATTTTTTATGAATCTTGTTGGAAGAGAAAAATCAGAACAAAATGGAAAAACTGTAGGAGAGAAAAAAAAGACAAAAGAAGTGAACATAGCATGTGTTGATTTACATATAATTGCCACAGTTCTTTTTGTGAAAGAATATGTCATTTTCTATGAAGTTTATTGGGATTGCCTTACATCACTGAAGCACAGAGAAGAACCAAATTTTTCATACTTGATCACTGCACAATCTTGCTGTTACTTATGTCCAGTGTATTCCTGGTTCTGCTTGTTTCATTAAGCATCAATTCATATAAATCATTTCAGGATTTTCTAAAATCAACTTGTCCATCATTTCTTATAGAACAATATTCCTTTATTCATATATACTATTTATTCAGCCATTCCCAAATTGATGGGCATCTACCCATTTTCCAATTCTTTGCTATCACAGTAAGAGCGGCTATAATTTTTGTACATTTGGGTCCTTTCCCCTTCTTTATGATTTCCTTGGATACAGATCTAATAGTGGCACTGCTGAGTCAAAACTATGCACAGTTTTATAGCCCTTTGGGCATAGTAGAATGTATTTTAATATACTATGTGCTTTAATATCTTCATTTGAAAACTGCCTGTCCATATTCTTAAGCCATTTGTCTTTTGAAGAATGCCTTGTAATTTTATTTTGACTCAATTCTCCATATATTTGAGAAATGAAATCTTTTTAATTTTGTTGTTGAAAAAGTTGTAAATTCCATCCCTTCTCCACCCCATCCATTTTTCTGCTTTCTTACTAATTTTGGTTGCAGTGGTTTTGTATCCACACTTTTTGTTTGATGCTATCAAAATTATCCATTTTACATCCTATAATATCGTCATGATCATTCTCTTTCTCTTCTTTTGCCCAGTTCCGTCTCAAAAATATTTTATTCTGTTCACCACCACCCCTAATTCACCTTTTCTTCTATCAATTGTCCATCTTTTCTTATCCTTCTCCCTTCCTTCTTCCCCATATGGTAGGATAGCTTTCTATAATCTATTTTGATTTTGAGCCTATTCTGAGGAAAGTGTAAAAACTTTGTACATAAAGAAAAATCCTGGAAATTTTTCTTTTCAGGATCCCTTTTTTTATTAAACCTTTTTATTTGCAAAACATATGTATAGGTAATTCTTCAACAATGACCCTTACAAAGCTTTCTGTTACAATTTTCCCCCTTAATCCCCATCCCTGCCCTAGATGGCAGGAGGTCCAATACATGTTAATTATGTTAAAATTCTTGACAAATCAAATATATGTATTCATATTTCCACACATTTACTGTGCAAGAAAAATCGTGTCTACAAGAAAAATATCTGAGAAAGGAAACAAAATGCAAACAAGCATCAATAGAGAGCATGAAGATGTTATGTTGTGGTCCACATTTCATATCCCTCTCTCTGGGTGGATATGGCCTTCTTCACTGACCAATTGGAACTGGTTTGAAGTATTTCATTGTTGAAAAGAGCCATGTCCATCAGAATTGATCATCATATAATCTTGTTGTTGCAATGTATAATGCTTATTTCACTAAGCATCAGTTCATGCAAGTCTCTTGAGGCCTCTCTGAAATCATCCTGCTGGTCGTTTCTTATAGAACAATAATATTCCATAGCATTCATATAGCATAATTTATTCAGTCATTCTCCAATTGATTGGAATCCACTCAGCTTCCAGTTTCTAGCCACTACAAAAAGGGCTGCCACAAACATTCTTGCACATGTGGGGCCCTTTCCTTCCTTTAACATCTCTTTGGGATATAAGCCCAATAGAAACACTGCTGGGTCAAAGGGTATGCACAGTTTGATAACTTTTTGGGCATATAGTTGCAAATTGCTCTCCAGAATGGTTGGATTCGTTCACAGTTCCACCAGCAATGTATCAGTGTCCCAGTTTGCCCACATCCCCTCCAACATTCGTCATTATCTTTTCTGGTCATTTTAGCCAATCTGACAGATGTGTAGAGGTACCTCAGAGTTGTCTTAATTTGCATTTCTCTGATCGATGGTGATTTGGAGCACCTTTTCATATGACTAGATATGGTTTTAATTTCATCATCTGAAAATTTTCTGTTCATATCCTTTGGCCATTTATCAATTGGAGAGTGGCTTGAATTCTTATAAATATGAGACAGTTATCTATATATTTTAGAAATGAGGCCTTTATCAGAACCATTAAATGTAAATTTATTGCTTCACTCCTTTTTTTTTT
>JAJPUD010025805.1:0-13731 GCA_023553655.1 Myrmecobius fasciatus
ACACACACACACACACACACACACACACACACACACACACACACACCATGACTCTCTATCATCATGTAAGTTACCCATAACCAAAGTCTTCCTTCACATGCTCTGGCCTGCTCACATGCTCCTGTCTATATGGCTAAGAAAGTATTTCACAGTTATTCTGTCAATATATAGAAAATATATTGCAAAATTATACACACAAAATAAACAAGCATTACACTCCTCAGGTATTAGTCAGTCTTTTAAAAAGAACTTGTCAGTTGGAGAAGGATTGTTGTTCAAT
Organism: Myrmecobius fasciatus; assembly: GCA_023553655.1. Lineage (NCBI taxonomy): Eukaryota > Metazoa > Chordata > Mammalia > Dasyuromorphia > Myrmecobiidae > Myrmecobius > Myrmecobius fasciatus. The sequence continues at coordinate 281 of JAJPUD010025805.1, forward strand.
TCAAATCAATTTAGTTTAAAACAATTTAAATTTATTCAATTCAACAATTGTTAATTAAGTGCCTGTTATATGCCTTATTATATGTGATAGGCAATGAGAGTATAAAGACAAAAATTAAAAGGTTTGTTCTATGAAAGAGCTTATGTTCTTCTGGTAGAAAACAATATATATAGACACAAAATTCTAAAAACTTTTGTGAGGGATGCATGGAGAGAGCCCTACTAATGGGAGGGATATCTGAAAAGGCTTCATATAGGCAGTAACCTTAAAGTGAGTCTTGAATGGAATTGAGATCATACATCTAAAAGATAGAAGTGAGAAGATAATGTAGTCTATAACCTATTCCTATTCCAGAGGAAGGGTCTCTGAAAGTAAAGCAAAACAAAAAAAAATGACTCTAGGAAATACTTTCAACTCTTTTATGTCATTGAAACCAATCACAACAGTCATCCTGGACATTTGCATGTAAATAACTAAATTTTATAAATGTTGCAGAAAAGTAAGACTTTACACCATTGCCCATGTGGCATAATGAATAACTTTGTCAAATCATGATATCTCTGAAGACAACAAAAGCCACATACCAACCAGTGCCAAGAAAAAAAATAAATAAACAACCTTGTCTGATACACTCAAAATATCTTTTGATATGAACTCAGTCAATAAGTATTTATTAAGTACTTCTTTTTTGGAGGCATTATGCTAAGTGCTGGGAATACCAAAATGATGCAAAAGATAATCCCCGGCTTTCAGCACCTCGTGACTACATACAATTCATGCTACCCCAATTTGGAAAAGCTTAACTCCCAGTTAGCACATATAAACTCATTTCAGAGCAAGTATATTAATCTTCTGCTTATGCAAGATATGTCTGATATAAATATAAAAGCAAACCAATCTCTGCCCTTGAGGAATTTATACTCCACTGCAGAGTAGCAGTGCATATTCACAGGTTAGTAAATATAGCAACATTTAAGGACTGAGTATGGCTACGGCAGCAATACTACTGTGCCTTGCTTCCGTTTCCCCACAGCATGGCCACTATGCACTTTAAATAACTCTTTAATGCAAACCCTGCAAAGAACCAAAGATCCTAGGGAGTTTAGGGCTCTCTAGGTCCTAAGTAGAATCTCTGACTATTCTTTCTCTGAAACCTCCACTTATTAATTTATAAAATATGATCTGGAATATGATGGTGGGAACCTTTTTGACAGAAAGGTGTCTTAACAATGACAGAATTTTTCAGCAACCAAAATACTTGGGGTATTTTATGTATCTATAAATTTGGGAAAAAAAATAGAGAAAAAGGACAAACAAGAACAGGAGGAAGTCTCTCATTCAGGGCTGGCCTGCCTAGAAAGTAATTCCATTCTTCTCCTATCCATATTAAAGAAATATAATAATCACCACCACCCTTCAACTCTCATCATCCTGCTTGAAACTGTGTTTTATTTTGTCTCAATAGCTTCTTTCTTATCAATTAGAGATTGATGTATGTTATTGGAAGCCAATATAAACGGGATTAAAAAAACATAAAAGATTTTGTAAAACTGCAAGTGCTATATAAAATGCTAGTGATAATGATGATCGTGGTGATGAAGGGGCCCTTATCATCCACACCTTAATGAGATTGATTTAAGTCCTTTTACTTTTTCTTGAGAACACAGTTAATTAGCTGCCTTGAAGAAATAATGAACTGCACATGTTAGCCCTCTCAGGAATATTTAGAGTTTTATAAATTTAGAGCTATAAAGGCCTTAGATACATTTCAATTCAACTCAGTATTTAACAGATGGAGAAAATAAGATGTAGAGCAATTTAATGATTTGTCAAAAGCCACATATGGATTGTAAATATTACTTAATATGAATTAAGAAATCTGTAAGGATAAACATTAAGAGATTTTTTTTTCTTTTTTGGAGATTGGTTTTCTTGTAACACTTAAATTGCTCTGCTTTGGTGACTTTCATCAATTAGTGAAGCTAGCTGTATATAACAGCATGAAGTCTTCTCATTCCTACAGTACAAAGTATTCTTTGACAAGTCTAAACCTCAGAATAGAACATATGCTTAGAATAAGAAATGAAATAAAGATATACTATTTTAAACACTGACTTAAAAAAAAATACAGTAGCATCCATTTGAACTTGATGTCAATTTATAACACTTTCACATCGTTTGCTTTCCATAAATCTAAATGTTCCCTGGCTAATGGTCACATGATAACCTCATCTCAGAGAATTTTGTGCTCATTACTGCACATCGATTCTACTTTGGAGTTTATGATGAATGCAGCTCAAAATGAAAAGTGAGAGGAGTGTGACCAATCCAACATTGGACTTCGGAAGCTCTTAAAGGCAGCAAGAATCAGCTTCCAAAACCCAGCAGCATATGGTCACAAATATACAGTCCAGAGCATTTGTCAAAGAATTAGAAACTATCCAACACAAGGGTGCATGTCAAATTGAAAGACAGGCTCAGACTTGATCATTTTGGACTCAAGTCACTGTCTGACTGTGTGGGGAGAGAAATGTGGAAGAGGTAAATCTCACTGTTGTGCCCACAAAATATCCTCCATTCACATCTGAGGTAAATATGATATCTTGCTGAGCTTTATTTGAATTGCCCCACTTTGGGATTAAATAACCTTTCTTTTTTCCTCACAAGTACTTGTTACTGGCTCATCCAAAATTTATCCTCTACAGCTCTGACAATCAAGCAAGGGCTTAAGCAGCTTCCCAAAAAAGTGGCTAGCAGCCAGCAGGGGTTGCTGAGGAAATAAGGCAAATGGCATCCTAAGGCTTCCCCTGGGAAACTAAGACCTCTTCTATACTTGGCTCAGTCCTTGTAGTCTAACTCAAGAAACTAATATTTCCCTTACAATAATTAAACCATGGAACATCTTAAACAGTGGATTTAAATGTAGTAAACAAGTATTTCTTAGGTAGTTGTGATGGGATTCCAAAATACTGGATGTGTCCAAGATTAGGGGAAATAATAGCACTTTTACTTAGAAGACTCAATTCTATAGAATTGAGGAACATTGAGTGTCTTTCACATATGAAATACTGGGTCAGACACTGGGGAAGATTTAAATAAAACAGCTCTATCTTCATGAGGGTTATAGTGTCTGAGAAAGAAATAAAAGATGCAAATAATATCAATAAAACTTTGATGCCTGCCTCCACTGTCTCATTTATCTGAGAAATCTACCACCAGTACAAGATCATCTGTTTTTTCATGCTGTGCCATTTTTTTTTGCCTATATCATGCAGAGTGAGAAAGACAGAGTGAAATGCAGAGATAGAAAAAGAGTCTGAGAAAGGAAAAGACAGGCAAAGAAAGAGAGAAAGAAACAAAAATGGAGAAGAGAGAGGGAGGTGGGGGATAGAGACAGAGAGACAAAAAGACAGAAAAAGAGAGAGAAAGGCATAGAGAAAAAGAGACAGACAGAAAAAAACTTACACTTTGATTCATTATCCCAAAGCATTCCTTATCTCTGAGCCAGAATACATCACATATAGGTTCTGCAAATCAGGGGTCATCATTGGTTTGTCCCATTACAGAAACATTTTAATAGCAGAATCAACCCATCCTCTGTGATCCCCAAAGAAATATTCAATTAAGGTTGATATCTATTTACACACACACACACACACACGCACACACACACACACACTCAGAAGCAATCATCCTCAGCTATAGACTTCTACAACAAATCTGTGTCACAAGATAGAAAAGAATCAGTGTCTGATCATAAATATACCAGTTCCTAATAAGACAGGAACTGGATACACCAATGAACTCAGTCAATCTAGATGGATGACAGTAGGAAGATGTGGACTTTCATATTTGCTTCTGTTTAGATAAAGAAGACTATACCATGATAGACCAGGAACTCAAGGTTGTCACTTCCTAAAATTTGAAATTCAAGGAGTTTCGATCTGTCCCTCATCCTCAACGCTGAAAACAGGTATTATCCAGAGATTAAGCTCATGTAGCATGAACCAGTTGTCTAAATCCAACTCTGGAGAATGCATGAAGTAAGGTTCTGGGAATGTGAATCCCTCTTCAATCCCCTCCTTCATTTTTCAGACTTTTCTACATTCTTATTACTGATGCCAGCATCTTATCTGATGTCCCACCAAATGCTATGAATCTCTGGAGGTAAACCTGGCAAATGACAGAATGTGAATGTACTGGTATGGGACATAAAATCTATCTGGTGTACATACACATGTGTGTACACAAACACTGGAAAAATACTAATGTTAAAAAAGGGTATTTCTGATAATCAATTTGGAGTCATTGTGTGATATAGTTTCTCTTCACTCTACCTTTGTATTGGTTATCCCTTATGGCTTAAATGGACTCCTTCCTCATTGCAATCTTATGGAATCCCTCTTTACCTTCAAATCAAAACTCAAAATTCACTTCTCCAAGAAACCTTTCCTGATCTCTATTCCCACCCTCACCTGCTAGTGTTTTGTATTTATCTACTTTGCATTTGTACTCATTCTCTTAATGTTTATTGTATGTATACAGTTTCCCCAATTAAATGGGAATTTGGGGGAAGTTTTGAAGAAAGCATAGATGACATAAGAAAAAGCTTAGAAACTAAGAAATGCATAAAACATATTGTAGTATTGTATAATATCAGCATTTTATCTTTTAATACTATAATTGTTCAGACTTATTCTCTGGTATGGAGGGTCAAAACTTTTTATGCAGATTTTCCAGATCTGGGAGGTGTTCTTCTCTTAACCCTAGTGATGTGGAAGAGATAATTGTACTTAAATATGTGCTTATTTTCTCCCTATTAGACTACAAATCTCTTGTGTGTAGGGATCACTTCATTTTTTTTCTTTGCGTACTTAGAATCTAGCAAAGTTCATGGCTCATAGTAGATACTTAATGAATGCTTCTTGGTTAATTGATTAACGGAATTTCAAAAATACTAAATTCAACTCAAGGGAGCAAAGGTCATTTTTAACTTGGGGAATCAAGTAAGGCTCCCTATCCAAAATAGCATTTGAGCATTTTGAGGTTTTAAAGTTAGTATGGTATGTTAAAAATATTCTGTATCTGTGGCCAATCAATTCCACAAACTCTTAACTTTTTGACAAACTTTCCATCCCTCCTCCCTTTCCCTCACCCTGTTGGCAAAGTGGCAGAAATAGATTGGTCCTTACATTCCAAATCTCTTATTGGCACATTGCAGAAAAAAATTATCCTGTGGTATTAATTGAAAATTGTTCAGAAGAGTTTTAGCTCCTTTAAAAACAAAATGAAGCAGATTTTATCAATATTAGAATCTGATTATGTTGTAAGTTGGCAGACTAAAGCTGAAGAATTAGTGGACTTCAGATTTTCAGTTCAAAATAAGGGAGGAGTGTGAACAAGTTGAAAACAGCCAGTCACCATGGCAATGGAGGTAAACCCTGATTCCAGTTCGGAGGAAAATGCCATGGAGTTTGATCAGGTTTATAGATCAACAGGGAAGGAGACCATATGGACCTTTTCCTCTATCTTTTGTTCTGAGTCAGAAGGAAAGATTGAGGAATGGATGCTGGAAGGGAGAAACAGAATTAAGGTATTTTACCCCTCAGTCTTGCCAGGACTAGCAGAAGGCTCTGTCCTTGGCCCTCTTCTTTTCTCTCTCTACACCCTCTCTCTTGGTGAGCTCATTCACTCCCACAGCTTCAACTATCACCTCTATGTGGACAACTCCCAAGTCTGCATCTCCAGCTCACAGTTCTCTCCAAAGTTCCTTATTCTCATTTCCAATGGTCTACTGCAAATTATCAGATGGATGTCTTACTGCCATGTGACACTATAAAAATAAGACAGTGTCTGAAAATGTGTTTAGGATATTCATGATCTGTCCAGTGTTTACAGTCATTCCAAAAGGATTCATAATTCCACCAGTAAAGTATCTGATCTGGGATGTCTTTCTCTTTGCATCCTTTCTGGTGTTTGCTAATCCACATGAATCAGAGTGGATTCACTCAATATTGTCCCCATTGGAGTATTTCTGTTCTGGGATATAGGAGAAAATGTAACACTGACTTCAATAGCAGGTTGGATAAGAGACACCTCATGTTTGTCTTGTTTGCTTTCTGTCTTTTAAAGTAAGAGTTCTCACACATGCAAAAATGTTTGTGGCAGCCCTTTTTATAGTGGGAAGAAATTGAAAACTGAGTGGATGTCCATCAGTTGGAGATTGGCTGAATAAATTATAACATATGAATATTAGGGAATATTATTTTCCTATAAGAAATTACCAGCAGGATGATTTCAGAGAGCCCTGGAGAGACTTGCATGAACTGATGCTAAGTGAAATGAGCAGAACCAGGAGATCATTGTACATGGCAACAACAAGGTCATACAATCACCAATTCTGATGGATGTGGCTTTTTTCAAAAATGAGGTCATTTAGCCCAGTTCCAATGATCTTGTGATGGAGAGAGCCATCTGCACCCAGAGAGAGGACTTTGGTGACTGAGTGTGGATCACAATACAGTATTTTCACTGTATTTGTTGTTTGTTTGCATTTTGTTTTCTTTCTCATTACTTTCTTTTTTGATCTGATTTTTCTTGTGCAGAATGGTGATTGTGGAAATATATGTAGAATAATTGCACATATTCAACACATATCGGATTACTTGCTGTCTAGGGGAAGGGATGAGAGGAAAGGGAGGGAAAATTTTTGACCACAAGGTTTTGCAAGGATGTATCTTGAAAATCATCTATGCATATGTTTTGAAAATAAAAGGCTTTAATAATAAAAATAAATAAATAAAGGGTTGGATTCCTGTCCAAAGTGATTATTCTGTTCTAATATGCATTATTTGAGTCCCCTAAAGTTTGAATTTACTCTGAGTTTCCCTAGTAAGTTAAATCATCTAGGAATTTTATGGACAACTACCAAAAATACCTAGTTTTTATCAGAGTAAAGTTTTCCTTCCAGCTACCCCAAAAGAGTGTATCCACAGGGACTATCTGGGATGGTAATCAAGTGCTAAATTGTTTCATCTAGCTAACATGTAAAGTAGAAAGTTCAAGGATGTTCCTGAACAAATTTAGACATCTAAATGAAAGGAAACATCTCCTGATTCTTTGACAAGCTCTAACATCCATGCAATGTTATCAAGGTTCAACTTGACGTCAACTTAAATATGCTTTAAATTAACCTGGTGAAAGTGGCTTATTATTTTCTCATAGGTCATATGAGTTCATTATGTGAATACAAACAATACTTTCAAGGATGGTGTTCAAGTTCATGCTTTTTATGAGCTTCTTAACCTTCTCAGCATCTTTATGAGAGAAGTACATGACTTTTTACCCTTTGACAGTAATAACCTAAATCGTGCACTTAAAAGATTTCCCCCCTTATTTTAATCCATAATTCATTTTAATATTATGATTTCATCTGGCCTCCATCTGTAGGGTGTTTTTTTAAATACACAGCTGTGCCTAAGAACCATCTAAAAACATTTGTCTTCTATTTTTGCTTTTATCAATAATTACACAACATGAATCCTCACACATTCATAAATACTCAAACACACAGGTCTTTTTGACATATCCCTTTTTAGCAGGTAATTGGGGAACAGAATAAAAATATAAAGATTGGTGACCTGTCAGAATCTCCAGCTTACTCCTCTCTAATCACTTTTGTTTGTAGCAAGTTATAGCAAAGTTAAAGCTTGAATTGTACCTACGATGAAGCAAATGGTACTTTGGTACAGAATATTTCTGGAGGTGGTAGCAAATATTCATGCATGTATGAATGCATGTAATATCCAGAAAGAGGTGAAGTGAGAGGAATATCAGATCTAGCCCAGGAGAAAGAAAGAGGAGATTTGGATTGAGGCAATTTGTGGAAATAATATTTTGTAGTCAACTTATGCTCTTCCTTTTTTCTTTCATACTGAAGAAAATCCCAAATACTCTCTACCTCAACTGTGCCTCACATGATTTCCTTTTTGCATCTTTTCTCAAGCGTATCAACTTCTTTCTCACCCTCTTTGTACAATACCACTTTCCCTTAGCAGAGACAGGTAATAAAAACTTTGCTATGTTCTCTCTCATTCACTGTGTGGATGACAACTTCAAAATATTCCTAAATCACATTGGGTGATTATCTTGGGGAGATATTCAACTCCAGATGGGAGTAATTCTCTTGGGGTATTTTTGGTATCAAGTTCAATTAACAAATATTTATTTATCAATCTTTAGGTGGATGATCCTTTAATAACTGCAGGGAATTAAAAAAAAAGTAAGACTTGAGAGAGCACATGGAATGGTAGAAAAGATTTGAACTGGGGATTCAAAGATCTGGTTTCTATTCTATAGGTATAATAATCAAACTCAGCAAATATGTTTTAAGCACATACTATGTTCACATCATTATAGTAGGCATTAGGAATGCAGATATGGAGAAAGTAGGGAGGGAAGGAGAAAGGGAGAGGGAAATAGAGAGGGACAGAGAAAGAAAGAGTCAGAGACAGGGACAGAGACAAGGACAGAGAGAGACACAGAGAGACACTGACTCTGCATTAACTATCTAACAGCAGAAATAAGACATTCAAATGCATTTGAGACAAGGAAGAATGCAATGAAGATAAGGAGTCTAGACAAGATGAAATCATAAATATTAAGAAGGAGAGAAAACTTTTAGCTGATGGATAACATCATGAATGGGATCATAGAGGAGTTCACATTGAAGTTAACTTTTGAAGTAAGATAAGAATTTCAGCAGACAAAAATGTAAAGAATATTTTCTGGGCACAGGTAAAAATTGATCTGTTTAAGTTCATAGACAAAGGCCATCATGGAAAAATGACATATTTTCGTTTGACTTTTATCAAAAATAGATGAGACCTAGGATGCAATAAGCCTAAGAACATGAGTTAGAGACAGATTAATGTAAGGAGTTTGTGTTTTATCTTCAGACATTGAAGATTTATGAAGGGAGGTGGGGAAGAAGGGTGATAAGGTCAGACTCATGTACCTGAGCAACTATGTGAAGTATGGATTGGAGAGATTAGAGCTGAAGGAATCACTTAAAGGCTACTATAATAGTCTGATAGACAATGTGAGTAATCATAAGTGACTAAATTAGAGTTCATGTATTATGCAATGATAAGATGGATGCAAGAGGAAGTAGATAAAGGGAGAATCCATAGAATTTCACAACTGCTTATATATGGGAAACAAGGGAGAAGGAAGAGTTGTAAGTAATTCTGAAGTCTTGAGCCAATTGACTGGGAGGATTTTGCCATTAATGAAAACAGGGGAATTGGATTTTGATGTTATAACAAGTTCAATTTTTTACAAAATAATTTTGTGATACTGACAGGACATTGAGACAGAAACAGACAGCAAACATTTGGATATGTGAGACTAGAACTGAGGGAAGGACATCTGTCAGATATCTGCAGAGAGGGTAGACCTGAAGCTTTGGGAGTGGACAAAATTCCCAACAGAGGGAGGGAGGAAGTGGAGAGTAAAGGATAGGATAGAAAAGAACACAAGACAAGTATGTATAAATTTTCTGAACTATAATTTTTCATCTGGGAAAAAGTATATGGGATAATCTCTAAAGTTCCTTTTAGTGGGCAGTCTATTTTTTATGATTAAGTCTCTGAATAAGAATAAATTGTGCAAGCAGGTTGGCTGGATGTATCCACCAAACTTTATCACCTATGGGACATAAAGGCTCTAGGGAAATGAAGAAAATTTTAGAAATGTGTTCTTATTCTAGCCAAATTGACTTTTCTGTATCTTATCTAATGATTGAGTGAATATTCTGGAAAGTTTCTGTGAGCAGAAATGGACCATGAAGATGCTACACTGCTCATGTTATCATGAATCTCTCAACAACAGTATGATGAGTATTCTCCAACTAAAATACACATCAGACTGGCAAAATAACTAATTTTTCTACCTGATGCAACCCTTCATAGGAATCATAGCACAGCAGCCCTTGATCACTCAGGTAGTGGGGATGAGAAACCAGAAAAGAAGAGGATGATAGTGTTAGAGTACTCTGGGATGTGGGGGACCAGATAACCCAAGGCTCTTTTCTATTCTGAAACTATGTGATTCTGTAGGGAAGAGGACTAACACTAAGTAGAAGTAAATGAAGCAGTTCATTTTAAAAATGTATATCCTAAGAAGTAAAGACCTTTAGTAGTGAAAGCTTTGTGAAACTGATAACAACTTGATATAGATCAGTATTTGGAACACTGGCATAAAGAAGATCAAAAAGGATTTGTAGTCAATGGACCTGATTTCTAGTACTAGTTCTTCAATGATTTACCATAAAGTCTGGATTCAGTCACATAACTTCTCAAATCCAGTTCTTCAAATCTAAAGCAAGAGTTATAATGCTTGAGCTACATACAGATTGCATAGATTTATTAGATAGAGGGTTCTTGTAATCTTCAATGAACTATGAAAAGGAGAACCCTGATCATATTACCATTCATCATTCTGATGTCCTTTAAAATTTTTCTAATTACTTTCACATCCCCAATTTATGGATTCAAACTCTGTATACAACTGAGTCAGAGAAGGTCTGCCAGATGACTCATAAATTATGTGGGAATGCCAAACTGGAGCATCATATTAGAATATGAGAAGGAGTAAAAACTGCAGTGATGAAGTGGAAGGAAATATTTGTCATTTCCAAAGATGAAGTTGAACTAAATTGTAAGTAAAAGGGCACTTTATTCAGAGTATTATGATTCACTTTACATTATCTAGAATCAATGCATTTAGAATAATTAGTGGTATGTATAATTAGTACTTTCAGGCAAGTATCCAGAGGAAATGAAACATAAATTAAAAATGAAGAGTATGGCCTTAAGGAAATAAGGATATAATTTTTATGGCTTCTACAAAAATAAAAGTAATAAGTTGGTAAGTAAAAGAATAAGGCAGCTATTTCGAGAAGTTGCTTCAAACCAAAGTAGAGGATGAAGAGATGAGGAATGCTGAATTGTGATTCTATCTTGTGGATTTTGAGTCAACTATTCATTGCTTGGATGACAAATAAATAAAAAAAATTAGAATAGGATTCAATATTAACAAAATTGAAAATAAGAAAACCAGGAGCTAGTTTTAGAAAAATAAAATAAAATAAATAAACTATTGGTTAATTTGATTTTTTAAAAAGAGAGAAGAAAGAGTTATTGGGGCAGAGCCAAGACGGCAGAGTGAAAAGGTGACTCTCTGCGTCCTCCTCCAATCTTCTCTCAATTCAACAATAAAATAAGGCTCTGAACTGATCTTCAAGTCAACGAATGCAGAAATATTTGGACACTGCTTGCTGATATCTCTGAAGAATTTCTCATCAGGTTTGTCTAACTCAGACAGAGGGATAAACAGAGGACTCCTGTGTCAGAGGACTCTGGTGTAGGCCAGAAGTGAGGGTGGGAATCAGCTCAGCTCATTCTGGCAGAAACTCCAAACTCCAAACTCCAAATTCCAAACACCTGGAGTTTATCTGAGGAACTCAGGACACTTGGCCCTGATTGGGGGCAGGTGTTCTGGTAGACTTGCCTTGTTTAAGGAATAATTCAGACTTGGTCCTAGCCCCCACTGGCACAGCACCTTAAGTTAATTCGCCGAAGTGCCCCAGGGCAAAGATCTTCAGCTGCCGTTTCAGCCTCCGTTTTTTTTTTCCCTACCTTAAAGAGATATCCACACTGTCTAAAAAAAAAAAAAAAAAAAAAAAAAATTAAGAAGCAAAAGAGAGCTCTCACCATAGACAGATTTTATCAAGAGAAAGAAGGGATGACCCCAGATCCTGAGGTTGCTTTAGACAAAACTCCAAAGGAAGTTATTGAGGACCATCACCGGTCCCCTTTTCAAAAGGCCTTTCTGGAAGATTGCATAAAGAACCTCATAAGAGAGCTGTAGGATAAATGGGAAAATAAACTAAGATCAGTGCAAGAAGGATATGATGCCCTGCAAAAGAGATATGAAAAAGACACCAATTCATTGAAAAATAAAATTAGTGAACTGGAAAAAGAGTGCAATGAACAAAAAAATTCAATTGGCCAGTTACAAAAGGAGCTTAAAAAGGTAACTGAAGAAAACAGCACTTTAAAAATAAGAACTGAACAAATGCAAGTGAATGACTCAATAAGACTTCAAGAATCAGTCAAACAAAAACAAAAAAATGAAAAATTAGAAGAAAATGGCCAAGATGGCGAACTGCAGACAGCATTCTCTGTGACCTCCTGGGACCTTCCCTCAGACACATACAAAGTGAGCCTTCGAACTGGTTTTGGAGTGAGGGCTCTGCCAAACATTTGGACTACAATGCACTTCTATCAAAAATGTACCTTGAAAGAACTCCAGAGGAGGTTAGCCTCAGGGGAAATCGGCCTCTGGTCACTATCAGACTCCAGCCGGGGCGGAAGTCAGGGCTGTGATAGAGGGGCAGATTTTAGGCACCCAGGAAGCCCCTGGGAGACGCCTGGGCCACTTTGCTCTGCTTGCAGGCAGGTGCTTTGGCAGATCTGCCTTTGGTAAAGGGTGGATCGAGAGCAGCTGAAAATGTGGACCTAGTGTGAATCTAGCCCGACCAGCCTCAGACCAGAAGTCAACTGGGCAAACTGCCCCAGGGCAAATACAAATTATTGCAGTATTCTCTGCTGGTGACCGATATCCCAACTTTAAATCATGAGCAAGAATCAGAAGAGAGCTCTCACCATAGAAAGCTTTTATGGAGAAAAAATAGAACAGTCCCCAGATCCTGACATGAAAACAATCCCAGATGAAGCCACAAAGGCAGACTTGAGTTGGTCTCCCTTTCAGAAGGCTTACCTGGAAGGTTGCATTAAGAATCTCAAAAGAGAGCTAGAAGAAGAATGGGGAAATAAATTGAGATCAGGGCAACAGAAATATCAAAAACTGGAAAATAGGACTGGTTAATTGGAAAAAGAAAACAGTTCACTGAAAAATAAAATTGGTGAATTGGAAAAAATCACCAATTCACTGGAAAATAAAAATGGTGAATTGGAAAAAGACAACAATTCACTGAAAAACAAAATTGGTGAATTGGAAAAAGACAACAATTCACTGATAAACAAAATTGGTGAATTGGAAAAAGACAACAATTCACTGAAAAACAAAATTGGGGAATTGGAAAAAGACAACAATTCACTGAAAAATAAAACTGGCAAAATGGAAAAAGAATGCATTGAATCAAGAAATTCAATTGGCCAGCTACAAAAGGAGCTAAAAAAGATAACTGAAGGAAATGATACTTTAAAAATTAAAATTGAACAAATAGAAGTAAATGACTCAATAAGACTTCAAGAATCAGTCAAACAAAAACAAAAAAATGACAAAATAGAAGAAAATATGAAATATCTCCTAGGAAAAACAACTGACTTGGAAAACAGATCCAGGAGAGACAATTTAAGGATTAT
>JAJPUD010025806.1:6936-17175 GCA_023553655.1 Myrmecobius fasciatus
AGGTTCAGTTGGGTCCCTGGGAGGTTCAGTTAGGTCCCTGGGAGGTTTATTTGGGTCCCTGGGAGGTTCAGTTGGGTCCCTGGGAGGTTCATTTGGGTCTCTAAGAGGTTCATTTGGGTCCCTGGGAGGTTTATTTGGGTCCCTGGGAGGTTCATTTGGGTCCCTGGGAGATTCAGTTGGGTCCCTGGGGGGTTCAGTTAGGTCCCTGGGAGGTTCATTTGGGTCCCTGGGAGGTTCATTTGGGTCTCTTAAGAGGTTCATTTGGGTTCCTGGGAGGTTCAATTAGTTCCCTGGGAGGTTCATTTCAGTCCCTGGAAGGTTCAGTTAGTTCCCTGAGAGGTTCATTTGGGTCCCTGGCAGGTTCCGTTGGGTCCCTGGGTGTCAGTTAGTCCCTTGGGGAGGCTGGGGCCCAATGGTTCCCCTCAGAGAAGGAGCAGATTTCCTGAAGGCTGTTGCCCAGGTAACTCCCCCTCTGTATTCCTTTTTCTTGCGGTTAGAGAAACAAATGCAGTAGAGGGCAGCGCTACAGTTTGGGCCCAGCCGCTGCAGTCTCTCAGCGGCCGCTGCAGTCTCTCAGCGGCCGCTGCAGTCTCTCAGTGGCCGCTACATTTCCCTTGACTCCCTTACCAAGTTCTCCTTGGAGGAAAGCGGGAGAGTTAGATTGTATCTTGTTCGGAGGAGTCTGCCCTTCAACTCTAGCAGGCAGGGAGGGCTGCTGGGGGGAGGGCGGCTGTGGAGCAGCTTGCCTTTTTACTTGTTCTGCTCCTGGCCCGTGATGTGCTCTGGCCTCGGCCTCGTCCTCCATTTGTTCCGATGCTCCCGCGCTCGGAGTTCTCCGTATTCCTTCTCGCTCATCCCACGGCAATATTCCATTCCATTCCGGTGACCCCGGTCACTTTCCCCTTCGTTGGCTCCCTGTCGTTTGTGGCTCTTTCTGGTCACAGACGGGACACTTGTCCGCTCTGGGCCTCCCCAGAAGGCCGTCTCTGTCGAGTTGTGGCGGGGTAGGTCGGTTGGCAGCTTCCCTTGCCCATCTCCGATCGTCTTCCGGAACGATCGAGTCTCTGCCGGCTCACCTTCCCGCGGCCCCTCCGACTACGAGCTGCCCCGCCTCTGCCCCGTCGGCTGCGCTTGGTCATGGGGGTGATACTTGAGGACCGTTGGCCTCTGGTTCTCGGATACCCTGTTTTTTTAGAATGGCTATTGAGCGTATTTCTTCTGTCGCGACCTCTTTCGTGTCCTCCCCGTTCCCCAAAAGCCACAGCCCGACCTCCTCTCAGCTGTCCACGTTTCTGGCGTCCGCCACGTTCAAAACGGGCGGGGGGACCCGATCCGGGGCGTCCCTCCAGCCGTGCCCGCCCCCTGACCGTCTGCCCGTTCTCCTTCCAGGCGGGGAAGACGGCCAGAAGAGGAGACGGAGTCGGCCCGAAGCCTTCCCCACGGCGGAGGACATCTTCTCCAAGTTTCAGCACCTGTCCCATTACGACCAGCACCAAGTCACGGCGCAGGTATGGGCCCCGGGCCGGGCCGCGGCACCTGGAGGCCTGCTCCTCACGCTCATTTCCATCCTCCCGGCTCTTCCTTTCGCCTCTTTTCTTTTCTTTCGAGCAAGCCGAAGCTCCCCGCGCCTCCCCCCGTGTCCCGGTGCTTGTCAGCTCAGCCGCTCAGCCTCATTGCCCTGCCCTCCCCAGGTCTCCCGGAATGTTCTGGAGCAGATCACAAGCTTTGCCCTTGGCATGTCATACCACCTGCCCCTGGTACAGCACGTACAGTTCATTTTCGACCTCATGGAATATTCACTCAGCATCAGTGGCCTCATCGACTTTGCTATCCAGGTGGGGAGTTGGGGCGGGCGGGCCGGAGGGCAAGAGGTCACGCGCAGCAGGCCAGGCCAGGTCCGAGGCGCGGAGAGCGCCGGGGGCTCCCGCGGCTCTGAGCTTTCCCAAAGCGCTCTCCTCCCGAGCGACTGAGGTAGGTGGTGGCGATCTCACTCCAGATCGCGGGCCCTGGACCTGGCCGAGGTCACGCAGCTAGGAAGGGAACGACAGAGTCGGGACTGGGACCCTGGGCTTCTCGCTCCAAGGCTGCCACGCCGCCTCCCCCCCTCGCCCTCCCCGGTGCTCCGGGACTCACTGAAAATCCCCAGGTGAGGAGAGGGAGGGGCCGAAAGGCACCCCCCTCTTCTCCCCGCCCGGATCGCTGGGGAGAAGCCTCCCCTGGAGGTGGTCCCTGTGTCACCGGTCACTGGGGAAGGGCAGTCGTGGGCTGAGTAGTCCGGGATCCCAGACGGACTCTGTCTGGGGAGAGGGCGTAGGGCATCACCGGGGCGGCCAGGGCCTTGCTCTCACCTCCTGCCTGCCCTGTGTTGGCAGCTGCTGAACGAACTGAGCGTGGTGGAGGCCGAACTGTTGCTCAAGTCCTCCGACCTCGTGGGCAGTTACACCACCAGCCTATGCCTGTGTATCGTGGCCGTGCTGAGGCACTACCACGCCTGCCTCATCCTCAACCAGGACCAGATGGCACAGGTCTTCGAGGGGTAAGCCGAGCGGCTCGGGACCATCCCCGGGCCGGGGGCCCCCTCGCCTCTCGTCCCCCCCCGCATCTCACCCCGGGCCGGGACGCCAAGGGCCCGCTCCCGTGAGCTAACCCTGCCTTCCCCTCTCGTTCCCATCAGCCTCTGCGGGGTGGTAAAGCACGGCATGAACCGGTCGGATGGCTCCTCTGCGGAGCGCTGCATCCTAGCCTATCTGTATGATCTCTATACCTCCTGCAGCCACCTAAAGAGCAAGTTTGGGGAGCTCTTCAGGTGAGAGGAGGCCTGTCCAGCCTGGGGTGGCCTGGGCGGGGCTCTCCACAGCACCCCGGTGGGCTTCCTGGGCCCAGGCCCTGATTCGGGTGCCCCGAGGGCCCCCTGCCCCTCTCTTTCCCAGATGTCCCCCACCCTGACTCTCCTGTCCCCTTCTTGGCCTCTGCCCCGCAGTGACTTTTGCTCCAAGGTGAAGAACACCATCTATTGCAACGTGGAACCCTCGGAGTCGAACATGCGGTGGGCCCCCGAGTTCATGATCGACACGCTGGAGAACCCAGCGGCGCACACCTTCACCTACTACACCGGGCTGGGCAAGAGCCTCAGCGAGAATCCCGCCAACAGATACAGCTTTGTGTGCAATGCCCTCATGCACGTCTGCGTGGGCCACCACGACCCCGACCGGTACGGGCCGGGCCCGGTCCGCCCCGTTCAGCCGTGGCGGGGGAGCTCGAGGCTGGGGCTGGTTCAGGGAAGAAGGGGGACCCCGACCTTTCTCAAGGAACACCCCTCTTCCCCCAGGGTGAACGACATTGCCATCCTGTGTGCCGAACTGACCGGTTACTGCAAGGCCTTGAGTGCCGAGTGGCTCGGGGTACTGAAGGCCTTGTGCTGCTCCTCGAATAACGGCACCTGTGGCTTCAATGACCTGCTCTGCAACGTGGATGTGAGTCTGGGGGGGCCAGAGGGGGCCGCTAGCTAAGCCCCTGGTGGGGGGCCAGAGGAGGCGACTAGCCAGGGCTGGGGGTGAACCACAGGGGGAAGACTAGCTAAGCCTGTTGAGGGGCCACTGGGGGTGAAACACAGGGAGCGACTAGCTAAGCCTGGTAGGGGGCCAGAAGGGGCAACTAGACAGGGCTGGGGGCGAACCACAGGGGGCCACTAGCTAAGCTTGGTGGGGGGCCACGGGGGGCTACTAGCTAAACCTGGTGGGGAGTCATAGGGGATGACTAGATAGGACTGGGGGTGAACTACAGGGGGCCACAGGGGGCGACTAGCCAGGCTGGGGGCGAACCACAGGGGGTCACCAGCTGAGCCTGGTGGGGGGCCACAGGGGGGGCAACTAGCTAAGCCTGGTGGGGGGCCAGAGGAGGTGACTAGCCAGGGCTGGGGCAAACCACAGGGGGCCACTAGCTAAGCCTGGTGAGAGGACACTGGGGGCCACTAGCTAAGCCTGCTGGGAGGCCACAGAGGGCTACTAGCTAAGCCTGGTGGGGGGCCACAGGGGGCGACTAGCCAGGTTGGGGGCAAACCACAGGGGATCACCAGCTAAGCCTGGTGGGGAGCCACAGGGGACAACTAGCTAAGCCTGGTGAGAGGCCACAGGGGGCTACTAGCTAAGCCTGGTTGGGGGGCCAGAGGGGGCGACTAGCCAGGCCCGGCTCTTTCGTCACTTTGGAGCACTCAGTTCCCCTTCCTTTCCCAGGTCAGTGACCTGTCCTTTCACGACTCCCTGGCCACCTTTGTTGCCATCCTCATCGCCCGGCAGTGCCTGCTCCTGGAGGATCTCATCCGCTGTGCAGCCATCCCCTCGCTGCTCAATGCCGGTGACTAAGCAGCCCGGAGGTCCTCCCCACGGCCTTCGAGGCCAGACCTCTCCTGCCAAACCCCGGGTCGTGGCTCAGATGGAGCTTCTTGGCTCCCAGATTCCCTGTGCCCTTCCTAGCCCTGCCCTCCTTCCACGGCCTGCAGCCCCGGCAGCCCCTGCCCTCCCCGGCGGCCCTCCCCTCTGGTCGGGGCACCCCGGCCTTTTTCTCAGGTCAGTGTTGCTTTGTCCCACCAGCTTGCAGCGAACAGGACTCCGAGCCGGGTGCCCGCCTCACCTGCCGAATCCTGCTCCATCTTTTTAAGACGCCTCAACTCAACCCCTGCCAGGCCGATGGCAGTAAGTGGGCCTGACTGTCGAGCTTTGCTAGCTAAGGCTTTGGGGATGGGATCCTGGCACATCCCACTGACTTTGTTCCTTTGTTCCCTCCCGTTCTGTGACGTGAGGGCGGCTAGGTGTTCCCTGGTGTGAGGTACCGAGTGCTGTGGCTCACGTCACAAGTACCGATTTCAGATCTGGCCTCAGATACTTCCTAGCTGGCCAAGTCACTTTACCCTGTCTGCCTCAGTTTCCTCATCTGTAAAATAAACCAGAGAAGGAAATGTCAGACCCCTCCAGTGTCTTAGCCGGGAGAACCCCACGTGGGCTCACACAGAGTTACTGGAAACCAACTGAACAGTTTTCTTGTGATGTGAATCCCCCTTGAGCTTCCACTCTGCATTTGTGAGGCCCATTTCCCATTAGTCCCCTCTTTGTGCACTTTGCTGTGGCGTATGCTGTCTCCTCCACCCCTGGGACTCCTCAGCTCTGCCAGGCCCAGGGCGTGGCCCTTCCCCACCCCACCCCACCCCTTGGTATTCACCAGCTTCCGCTACTGCCCTGGCACGTATCTGGCTCCCGCAGGGGCACGTGTGGCGCTTCCCCCGCCACTTCCCCCGGTAGACTGTAAGGTTCTTGAGGGCAGGACCTGGTTTTGTTTCTGTATATTCTCAAGGCCTGGCACACAGCAGGCAAGTCAGCTTGACTAACCTTCTCTCCGCAGACAAGCCCGCCGTCGGGATCCGCTCCTCCTGCGACCGGCACCTGTTGGCGGCCTCCCAGAACCGCATCGTGGATGGCGCCGTGTTTGCCGTGCTCAAGGCCGTGTTTGTGCTCGGTAGGGGGCGGGGGCGGGGGCGGCGTGGGGAGCGTGGCCGATGGCCCGGCCGAGCCGCAGAGGCCGGTCTTTGTGCCCCCAGAGCCCGGCACACACGTCCCGGCCCCCCTCTGACAGTCGGTTTGGGGAAGGCCGTGCACCCCCTTATTTGGAAATCAAAATGAAATCCGTAGAATTGTATGGGTTGAAATGGACTCATCAGAAAGTTTTCCGAAACCAGTTGTGGGGCCCCTGCTTGAGAAGGCCCGTTCTGCAGGGCAGCCACTTTGGGGGGGGCCGAAGGGGAGCCGGGGCGGGCTTTTTCTTTTGCCCGTGTTCCGGCCTGACCGCCTTTGTTCCTTCCTCTCTCACGGCCCCTAGGAGACGCTGAGCTGAAGGGCTCGGGCTTCACCCTGGCAGGAGGGGCAGACGAGCTCCCCGAGGAGGAGGGCGGCGGTGGCCGGAGGCCCGGAGGCCGAAGCTTCTCGGTGGAGACGGCCAGTCTGGACGTTTACGCCAAGTACGTCCTGCGCAGCATCTGCCAGCAGGTCAGTGCCACCCTTTAGGCCTCGGCCCAGCTGACGGTCCGTCCTCTGGCTCGCTCTTTTCCCTGCCGTGTTCCACGCCCCCTGTGACCGTTTCTTCCCCTGCTCCCCACCTCCAGGAGTGGGTAGGAGAGCGCTGCCTCAAGTCCCTGTGTGAAGACAGCAATGACCTCCAGGACCCCGTGCTGAGCAGCGCCCAGGCCCAGCGCCTCATGCAGCTCATCTGCTACCCCCATCGGCTGCTGGACAACGAGGACGGGGACAACCCCCAGCGGCAGCGCATTAAGCGGATTCTCCAGGTAGGGGAGGGGGCGGCCAAGGTGCCGGGTGAGGAGAGCGGGCGGTGCCCGTGGAAACAGTGGAAGGGCCAGTAGGGGCTGGGGGAGGGCAGAGCAAGGCCCAGGGGCAAGCGGCGCCCTCTCCGTGAGGGACTACGGTGGTCAGCGAGCGAGCAGGCTCCAGTGTGGCCTCACGTCCTACGTGTCACGCAGACACAGAGGCCGTTTGTGCCCTCAGACGCGGGGCTGATAGGGATCACACACACGGTCACCGTGGCAGCAAGCGCCAATTTTATCTCATCTTCCTGTCCCCGTTCTACACTTGAGGAAGCTCGGGTGGGCACAGAGGTACTGTGGCTCGCCCAGGATCACGCTGCCTCAGGCCGTCCTTGGTCCAGGCAGGGCTGGTACTCTGTCCCCTGGGCCTGGCCCCCCCCTCCCCCCACTCCCACCCCAGTGGCTTAAATCTGGGCTGTGATAAGTGCACTTCTAGCTCCCCCTTCTACTCTGGGCCTGGCACAGTGCGTCAGCCACAGGATGCCCAGAGTGAATGCGCTGTTTGACCTGAGCCCGATTTAGCGGCGTCCCCCCTCTGAGATAGGACCGCAAGTATTATCCCCACTTTACAAATGAGGAGACCGAGGCGCGCAGAGGTCAAGTGAGCGGTCAGAGTGGGGATTGCAGCTCGGGTCTCCTGGCCCAGCCGTCTCGACCCCTCCTCGTGGCGCTGCCGGGTCTGTCTGTCTGCTTACTGGCGTTCTGTCTGAAGGAGCGGGAGAGATCGCTCTTCTGGGTTCCTCCACCAAGAACAGCTGCCGTTTGAGTCCGACTTTAGGGTTTTATAGGAGCTTGACTTCAGTAAAAGCCCATGAGGTTTGCTAGTTTTCGTGTGGGCCCTAGTTCATTGATGAGGAAACTGAGGCTAGATCGAGCGGTCCCAAAGCTGAGTGAGTACCAGAGGCAGATTTCCAACCCGGCACCTTGCCCCTGAGACTTGGAAGTTTGTGACTGACGGGGTGCGGCTTCCGGGAAGGGGCTGGCGGGAGGCCCGGGGTCCGGAGGAGGAGGCCCGAGGCTAACGGGGCCGGGCTGTGGGGCCGGGCCCGGGCCTGTCTTGCAGAATCTGGACCAGTGGACCATGCGGCAGTCCTCCTTGGAGCTGCAGCTCATGATCAAACAGACTCCCAACAATGTGAGTGGTGAAGCGCCCCTTTCCCCCCTTCCTGCCCAGGGCTTCTGGTCTGGGAGAGGTAAAGGGGGAGGGGAGAGGACAGAAATGGGGGCTGCCGGACGCGAGCGGGGCTCGGGCCGGAGGCGTGTCGCCTTCGGGGCCTGGTGATCCTGGTGGGGAGGCCAGGCTGAGAGCAGGGGGGGGGCGGTGGAGAAAACGGACATGCTGGAGGGCAGGATTTCCAATGGAGTCCTGTCCCCCACCCTGCCATCTGCCCTCCTCCTCCTCCACCCCTGCCATCACCTCCCACCATCTGCCCTCCTGCGCCTCCAGCTGGCTATGTAGCCCTCCCATCCCCCTCGTCCTCCCCAGGAGATGAACTCCCTCCTGGAGAACATTGCCAAGGCCACCATTGAGGTTTTCCAGCAGTCGGCGGAGACGGGGGCGGCCGCAGGAGGCCCCGCCGCCACGGTGCCCCCCAGCAACAACAAGGCTAAGCCTGTACTCAGGTGGGGGAAAAGCCTTTCGGGCCCCAGACAGCCCCAGGAAGACCCTGGCACGGCCGCCCGGGGGGGGGAGGGGGATCCCTGCCGGCCCTGTGCGCCACGTTCCGCTCGCCCCGACCCACCGCAGCCATATCTGCCTTCCTCCCCCCGCCCCAGCTCCCTGGAGCGCTCCGGGGTGTGGCTAGTGGCCCCGCTCATTGCCAAGCTGCCCACCTCCGTGCAAGGCCACGTGCTGAAAGCTGCCGGGGAGGAGCTGGAGAAGGGGCAGCACCTGGGCTCCTCCTCCCGAAAGGAGCGGGACCGGCAGAAGCAGAAGAGGTGAGCGGGCGGCCGGGGGGGTGCCAGGGCCGGCCCTGGGCCGGGCGAGATTAAAGGGAGCCCATCCAGGGCTGGCGGCTGGGTGGGAGATAAGACGAAGGGACGGGCCTGGCCCGGCGCCTGTGAGGAGGGAGCCGTGCCAGGGAGCCCCGGGAGCCGCGGGGCCCCGTCAGCAGCCTCTGTTCCCTCGTCCTTCCCCCGTCCCCCCGGTTTCTTCCGCCAGTATGTCCCTGCTGAGCCAGCAGCCCTTCTTGTCGCTGGTGCTGACGTGCCTGAAAGGGCAGGATGAGCAGCGGGAGGGCCTCCTGACCTCCCTCTACAGCCAGGTGCACCAGGTACGCACGCTAACCCAGAGCGGGTCTGAGCCAGCTGGCCACGGGCAGCTGGGGGGTGGCGAGGGGGTGGCGAGCGCGTGGCGTCCCCCCCCGGGGGCGGCCTCTGCCTGCCCACTCCACCACGGCGGGCTCTCCCTGGCTTTCTCCTAGATTGTTAACAACTGGCGGGATGACCAGTACTTGGACAACTGTAAGCCCAAGCAGCTGATGCATGAGGCCCTGAAGCTGAGGCTTAACCTGGTGAGCCCTGGGGGCCGGGGATCAGGGCTGGGGGTTGGGGGTCGGGGGTCGGGGGTTGGGGCTGGGTGCGGGGACTCACCCTGAGGGAACAGGGGCCCAGGCAGACCAGAACACAAGCTGCCCCCAAGTGGGGGAGAGGGTGGGCTGGCACGTGGGGCTAGCAAAGGCAAGCGCCGGCGGGCTCGAGCCTGGGTCAGGTGCTGCCCACACAGTGCAGGGCACGGTGAGGCCTTCTTAGGCATCTGCTAGGCCCTCCTCCCCGCCCGCCGGCCTCCTTATTTTTGAGGTGCCAGGCTGGGGTGGGGGTGAGCCTTTGATTTGGCCCGGCGAGCCGTGTCTCGAACCCGCCGCCAGGGCGGGCCCACCGTCTCGATCGGATTTTGCCCGCGATCCCGGCAGGTTGGGGGCATGTTTGACACGGTCCAGAGAAGCACCCAGCAGACCACCGAGTGGGCAGTTCTGCTCCTGGAGATCATCATCAGCGGCACCGTGGATATGCAGTCCAACAAGTAATGGCTCCCTCGCACCCAGTGACCCCAGTTGTGACCCCCACCCATTGTCCCCGGGCACCCTCCGAGCTGCTGCTCTGTGCGAGCACTGAACTTGGGGGGGGGGGCAGGGAGGGACACCTTGACCCTGGGACCCCCGGTGGTACCTTCTGTTGTCTGCGGCGATTCTGGCAAAAGCCTTATGCTCATCCTGCCCCTGTGCCCCCCTTCTCTGGCTCCGTGTGCGTGCGTGTGCGTGCGTGTGCGTGTACCGCCCCCTCCCACAGCGAGCTCTTCACCACCGTGCTGGACATGCTGAGCGTGCTGATCAATGGCACGCTGGCCGCGGACATGTCCAGCATCTCTCAGGGAAGCATGGAGGAGAACAAACGGGCGTACATGAATTTGGTGAAGAAATTACGGGTGAGTGGGGGGGGCCGGATCCCCGGGCTCGGGCTTCGCTTCTGAGCTGCAGCGCCCCAAGCCGTTGGGCCTGGCTCTCAGGGGCGGGCCGCTTCCTGACCCCGCGTCCTTTCCGCTTTTCTCGCGCCTGCAGAAGGAGCTGGGGGAGCGCCAGTCGGACAGTCTGGAAAAGGTGCGCCAGCTCCTGCCGCTGCCCAAGCAGACGCGGGACGTCATCACCTGCGAGCCTCAGGGCTCCCTCATTGACACCAAAGGCAATAAGATCGCCGGCTTTGATTCCATCTTCAAGAAGGAGGCACGTCCCACTTCCTTTCGCGCGTCCCCCCGCCCCAGCCGTGAGCTCCCACCTGGCCTCGGCCTCCACGGGACGCTCTCGCCCGGCCGTCGATCACATGCTGGCTCTTTCCCGGCAGCCTCGGTGCCCGCCTGGAGCGGCACTCACCCCCCC
>JAJPUD010025807.1:0-11020 GCA_023553655.1 Myrmecobius fasciatus
TTTTTTTCTTGTAGACACGATTTTTCTTGCACAACAATAAGTGTGGAAATATGTATACATATATTTGATTTGTCAAATATTTTAGCATAATTAACGTGTAGTTGATTTCCTGCCATCTAGGGGAGGGGTGGGGAGTAGGGGGGTAAAATTTGTAACAGAAAGCTTTGTAAGGGTTAATGTTGAAGAATTACCCATACATATGTTTTGCAAATAAAAAGCTAATAAAAATAAATAAATAAAAGAACTGCTGATAGTATAAAATATTTCGGGATCTATCTGCCAAGGAAAAGTCAGGAACTATATGAACTAAACTACAAAACACTCTACACAAATAAAATCAGACCTAGTCAATTGGAAAAATACCAAGTGCTCTTGGATGGGTCAAGGAAATATAATAGAATTGGCAAAATTAATCTATTTAGTTAATGCTATATCAATCAATCTCCCAAGATTTTTTTTTATTTTATTGATATAGAAAAATAACAACAAAATTAATCTGCAAAAACAAATGATCAAGAATTTCAAGAAAATTAATAGAAAAAAAGCAAATGAAGGTGGCCTAGCTGTACCAGATCTAAAACTCTGTTATAAAGCAACAGTCATCAAAGCCATTTAGTACTGGCTAAGGAATAGAGTAGTTGAGCAGTAGAATAGGTTAGATTCATGGAACAAAATTGTCGTTGTCTATACTAATCTATTGTTTGACAAATCCAAAGACACCAGCTTTGGGGATAAGAATTCACTATTTGCCAAAAAACTGCTGGGAATATTGGTAACTAGTATGGCGGAAACTAGGCATTGTCCCACACTTAACACTGAATACCTAGGTAAGATTGAAATACCTTCATGATTTAGATATAAAGAATAATATTATATACCAATTAAAAGAACATAGGATAATTTACCTCTCAGATCTGAACTGATGCTAAGTGAAATGAACAGAAAGAGGAGATCATTTTATACCACAACAAAGCAGGATTATATGATGATCAATTCTGATGGACCTGGCTCCCTTCAACAATGATATTATTGAGGCCAGATCCAATAGTTTTGTGATGAAGAGAGCCATCTCCACCCAGAGAGAGGACTATGGAAACTGAGTGTGGTTCACAACATAGATTTTAATTTATTTTTGTTATTTACTTTAATTTTATTTTTCTCTTTTTTTCTGGTTTGATTTGATTATTTTTGTGTGTGTAGCAAGATAATTGTATACATACATAAGATTAAGTTGGTTTTTATATGTATTTCTACCATATTTAACTACTTGCCATCTAGGGGAGGGGAATGGAGGAAAGGGAGAAAAAAATTGGAACACAATGTTTTGCAAAGGTTAATGTTGAAGAATTATTAGCGTATATTCTTTGAAAATAAAAAGCCTTAAAATAAAGGAACATGCAGAAAAACATAATGGAATGAATCATAGGCTTGAAAATTAGAATCTTAGAATTCAAATTTAGGGGGCAGAGCCAAGATGGCAAACTGCAGACATCATTCTCTGTGAGCTCCTGAGACCTTCCCTCAGACCCAGAACAAATTAAACCTCCGAACTGGTTCTGGAGTGAGGGCTCCATCAAACATTTGGAGTACAACACACTTCTATCAAAAATGTACTTTGAAAGAACTCTGGAGAAGGTCAGTTTCAGATGTGCAGGCTATTGGCAGCTGGCCATGATCAGACCGCAGAGCACCTTGGGTGGAAGTCCGGACTGGGGCAGAGCTGCAGATTTTAGGCACCCAGGAAGTCCCTGGGAGACGCGTGGGCCACTTTGCTCTGCCTGCCAGCAGGTGCTTTGAAAGATTTGCCTTTGGTAAAGGGTGGATTGAGAGGAGCTGAAAGCATGGTCTTAGAGCAGATCCAGCATGACCAGCCCCTTACCAGAAGTAAACTCAGCAAAGTGCCCCAGGGCAAATTTAAATGGCTGCAGAATTCCCTGCTGGTGATTCAGACCTCAGCTCAAAAACATGAACAAGAAGCAGAAGAGAGCTCTCACCATTCACAGCTTTTACAGAGAGAAAGTAGGGCAGACCCCAGGTTCTGAGGTTCTGAAAACAATCCCAGAGGAAGTCACAAAAATGGACATGACCTGGTCCCCTTTTCAAGAGGCTTTCCTGGAAGATTGCATAAAGAATCCCAAAAGAAAGCTAGAAGAAAAATGGGGAAATGTATTAAGATCAGTGCAAGAAGAAAATAATGCCAGGAAACAGAGATGTGAAAAACTAGAAAAAAAAGTCTGGGGAATTGGAAAAAGACAACAATTCACTGAAAAATAAAATTGGTGAATTGGAAAAAATCTCCAATTCCCTGACTCACATCTAACACCACATACCAAGATAAGATCTAAATGGGTTCATGATCTGGATATAAAGAGTGATATTATAAGTAAATTAGAGCAACATAATATAGTTTTCCTCTCAGACCTATGGAGATGGAATAAATTTATGTCCAAAGAAGAACTGAAACTCTTAATTGAACACCAGATAGATAACTTTGACTATATTAAGTTAAAAAGTTTTTGTACAAACAAAACCAATGCAGTCAAGATTAGGAGGGAAGCAATAAATTGGGAAATCATCTTTACATTTAAGGGTTCTGATAAAGGTCTCATCTCTAAAATATATAGAGAATTGTCTCATATTTATAAGAATTCAAGCCATTCTCCAATCAATAAATGGTCAAAGGAGATGAACAGATGATTTTAAAAGGATGAAATTAAAACTATTTGTAGTCATATGAAAAGGTGCTCCAAATCACTATTGATCAGAGAAATGCAAATCAAGACAACCCTGAGGTACCACTACACATCTGTCAGATTGGCTAAAATGGCAGGAAAAGGTAATGATGAATGTTGGAGGGGATGTGGGAAGGGTGGGATACTGATGCATTGTTGGTGGAGCTGTGAACGGATCCAGCCAGTCTGGAGAGCAATTTGGAACTATGCTCAAAAAGTTATCAAACTGTGCATATCCTCTCCATTGATGTTTGCTTACATTGTGTTTCCTTTATCTGATATTTCTTTCTTGTAGATACGATTTTTCTTGCAATGATGTGTGGAAATATGTATACATCTATTCGATTTGTCAAGTATTTTAACATAATTAACATGTAGTGGATATCCTGGCATCTAGGGTAGGTGTAGGGAGTAAGGAGGAAAAATTTGTAATAGAAAGCTATGTAAGGGTTAATGTTGGAAAATTATCCATACATATGTTTTGCAAATGAAAAAAAAATAAAATTTAGTGTCCTGACATTGACTAAATTACATAAAGAAGGAAAAGTCCCTCAATTTCTTTGAATTTCAGTCTTCTCATGTGGAATAATGCTTGTATTATGTACTTCATCAGGTTGTTTTAAGTCTCAAATGAGATCACATATGTTGAAAAACTATAAACATCGAAGTTTTATATAAATGCCAGATATCATGAGGATTTTTATGAACAACCAAGAGATTGCTTGAAATGGTATGAGTATATCATTTTAGTAGGGGCCAACTGAGAACCAGTGACTAGAAATCTGGAAACTGGCTAGGAGGAAAGGAAGACTCAAGCATTCCATTAGCAAAGTAAGAGGGGGATTCCTAAGTTCAAACAAATTTTTAGAACAAAACAACATTTGAAAAATCAATCCTTTCAAAATTCCAAATGCAATTTATAAAGGCTGATATTTTGGAATCCCCACAGGAAATCTAACTCTGACGTGTTGTTTTGCTCCTGTTTATGGTAGGTGAGCCTCAGACTGATTTGTGAGAATGGCTGA
Source organism: Myrmecobius fasciatus (assembly GCA_023553655.1). Taxonomy (NCBI): domain Eukaryota; kingdom Metazoa; phylum Chordata; class Mammalia; order Dasyuromorphia; family Myrmecobiidae; genus Myrmecobius; species Myrmecobius fasciatus. The sequence continues at coordinate 3,758 of JAJPUD010025807.1, forward strand.
TTAAAGACTTGAATTGAATGACACACTAAGGTTTGATTCTGTCCAAATTTAATACAGTTCATTATATACCAGCATGGTATAAGAGGAAATAGAGTTGTTTGGAGGACCATGGTTTTATTTCTTCCTCTTCACCCATTAGATTGTGATTTTCAAGAGTGCAGGGACTGACTTTTGCTTTTTTTTTTGGAGTATGTTTTTTGTACTGCTGTCATTTTAACACATAGTAGGTACTTAATAAATGTTTACTCAGTGACTATTTTACTTCAGAATTCACATATTATGATTATTATTATTAATTTCCTTACCTGTAGGACATTAGGCCAATTGCTCAATCACTCTGTTTTAATTTTCTCTTCTGGAAAATGAGAAGATTGGGCTACCTAATTTCTAAGATAACTTCCACCTCAGGATCTATGATTGTCAATCACATCTAGAAAAAACTTATAATATCAATATATTTATAGTAGTTATGTGACTGATTTTTTTTGTTATTTTTATAAAGATGATAGAGAAGTGATAAAGATTATAATAGCTTATATTGACATGTTTGAATAAAATAATTTCTAATAAAGTATTTTCCTCTTTTTGCAGATGATCAAACAGACTCAGTGACACTATAATACTTTAGAAAATTCACTATAGCAAAGTTCATACTCATATCCCAGTTGCTTCTAATGTTAGATACAGTGCTTTTTCATATCCCACAATTAATTATATTCTTATAGTTGATATAGAGGAAGTATTTCTTTTTTATTTTATCCTTTTCTTATTTTGAAAAGCTTTTTCACATTTCTTTTTTTTTCCATCAATAACTGAATTGCTTTCACTTTTCTACAGAAAATTAACAGTTGAATTTGAGAATGACATTCTAATTGTTCTTAGGCTCACAGGATTTTTGAGATTGAAGGGAACCAAGAGATCTAAAAGTATATAAATTTTTTCAGAATCCTATAATCCTCCAGTCTACATAGTGTTGAAAATTTTGAGCCTGCTTAATTGATTAGCAGTCAGTGTTTTAGGTTATTCTTCAAAAACTTGAATATTGAACAAAATTCTAGCTCAGTTCTTCTTTATTCATATAAATACAAATAACACATATGCATATTCCCCTCCCACATGCATTTCCAGTTGTAAATACTATGGGGAGAAGCATTATGAAAACTAGAATGAATTAATATGTATGGAAATGCATTGTTAATTTTATCTACATACAGACTGCTCCATCTGTTCAAACATAATGCTCCAAACCAAGAAATGTGTTCCAAACCAAAGAGCATGATATTTGACAGATGGAGAGGTCTGTGGGTATGTCTGGAACATAGAATACAATAGAATTTGTAGTACAGTCCAACATCCCACTCTAACTGAAGGTTAATAGAAACTTCTTTCCTGAAAACATGCAAAGCACTGCTGATTTTCAAACCCCTGTTCAATTCAAATCAGTCCATTTTTATTCATTTACCTTATAATAATAATGATGTTCATTATTATTATTCTCTTAGTACTTTTAATTATGGTTGTTACTAGTAAATACATATTTATTATGCTTTAAATATTTGAGAGCCTTCAATTAAAATGTTTAGCTTGTAACAATAGTCATTTATGCTCAGTGTCTTGGTTACATTGTTCTTCAGATCACCCATATTAATTTAGGGTTTTTTTTAAATAATAACAGTATTTTTAAGTAAGAATACTTTTTAGCACCATAGCTTGCTCCCCTTTAAATATCCCTATTCTAGTCCTTTCTCATTTTCTTGACAGCATTTAAACCTATCATAATAATCTCAAGTTTTTAAGGAAATTACTTGCAGCTCTTTACAAAATTTTGGAATCTTCTCATTTATTCACTATTAGATAACTACAATATCTTTCCCCTGCAGTAATCTAAAGGAACAGGTTCTCCTGCAGGATTCTGGCATGATCTGGGCCCAAATCAGTTCTTCTGTGCCTTTACCTGGCAGGTAGTATACTACATAATCTCTGCTTTGGGATATGAATTTTATTCTGGTTGAAAGTTATCTTGCTAAATCTGATGTTTTATATTCTAAATCCTTACTGCCCGACCTTGTTCCTAATTTGATACCCTGCATTATTTCCTAAACCATTCTCCTTTAGCTATAATGTCATACAAGGTTTGATCGTTACTATTCCATGTATTCAATGGCTGTACAAGTCCTTATTTATGGTCAGGTAATTTTTTTTCTCTCAAATCTCTGAATAACATAGATATTTTTTCATTTGGCCAGGAATCTACTTACTTTTCATCCCTGTCAACATAATTGACATGGAAAACAAGTATAAAAATGTTTATTTTTAAGTCTGAGACATATTATCTCATATAAGTTGCTTTATCAATTATGGAGTCACAGGACCAGAGTTTTCATCCTGGATCTATTACCTTACTACTTTTAGGAAGGACACCTAACCTATCTCATCCAGCATATCCACATTCATAAAATAAAGAGCTTGGATTAAATGATCTCTGGGATCCCTTTCAACTCAATTTATGCTTCTATTATTAAATAAGTTGTAGTTCTCTAGCATCTCTACATCATAGTTTTATTAGCTAAAATGGGGAAACATAGGCTTCTTACCAGTAAGAAATGTTTCATACAAAGTCATATCCATAAAGCTTAGCAAGCAGTGGTCACTTACTGAATACTTGTTTATTGATTGTTGACTGGAGAAAGTGCCTAGTGAGGGGTTCTTAACCTTGAATGATAAATCCTTTTGCAGGTAAAGTCACCACTTGAGGTGAAGACTTAGGAAAATCTGATGAAGCCTATGGACCCTCTTCTCATGATGTTTTTTAAATACAAAAAATATAAGACTCTACATGAAATTATTAATGCTGATTTGGATATAATCAAAATTTTAAAAAAATTCAGATATCAGGTGAAGAACTCCCTTTCTCTTCCCCTGCCCAGTTTTATATATAAGGATAACTAAGACACTTAGGTAGCATGATAAATGTACTTGGAATCATGAAGGCCTCAAATCAAATCTTTTCTAAAACATTCCCTAGCTGTGTGACCCTGGACAAATTATTTGACAAACCCGCATATGGATAAAATTCAGGTGTGTGGCTGTGAACAATTTCTTGCTTTGATTGAGTTAGCCTCAGAAGGAAAACCTTAGCTTCTGCAGAAGAGATAAGACTGGTAAATCAGGACAGGGGAACACCAGGAGTTTCCAGATAAGTGCCAGGGGGGCCTTTACCAAGATATAGAGGGTTCCAGGGAGAGCCCATTTCTTAATCCTTTCATTTAGTAACTGAGCCTAGAAGGTTATCTAAGGAAGTTCCCAAAGAACAAGGAAGGAGTTGGCAGAGCTGATGAGGAGGAGAGGAAGAAGAGGAAGGAGACTGCAGGATGGACTGGGTGTGATCCTGCTTCAGTGAAGATGTTCCACAATTAACCTCCTCCACATTGGAGAGGGCCTTGAGCTCCATCCACAGCTTTAGGAGAATCCCACCCCAGCCTCCAGCAGGACTCACCTCACTACAAGCTGCTCTTTTTCTACATGACCTCTTACTATTTTCCTTCCACTTCCTCAGTTCTTGGTGCCGCCTGAAGCTCTCTTCCTCATCTTCATCCAGGCCTAAGTCCAGATTTTCTTCTCCCCTGCGCTTATTAACTGCCCTGGGCTTTGGCCAAGCTCAGTCCAGGATCCAGTGTGCTCCCAGTAGAAGTAGCAAATGGCCGCCAGCTGGGCAATCTCCCCTTCTCCCCCTCCTTGTGCCTAGCCTTTGCGGCCGACAAGGAGGGGAAGGTGTTTGGAGATGCTTAACAAAAAGGCTGGTAGGCTGGAGCTGGACTTGCAGCTGTGGATGATCCTCCAGTCCTCTGTGTGACTGGTCCTGAAGCCTTTGTCCCATATCTCAGACAAAGAAAGGTCAAGGTGACTGGGGTGCAGGCCCTGGCAGGAGTGATGGCCGGAGAAGCCTGGACACCGGAAGGCTACACTATTGGTTGGAGTATGGGTAATTGTTGGGGCCTCAGAACACTCCACAGAGCCTCAGCCTTCCAGCCTGAGTGGTGAAGCTGAGTCCCAGGAGGCATCAGGGTTTTGCAAAACAAGATTCGTTTTTTAGTGTTCGTTAATTTTCTGAAATTTGTCAATAACTAGTGTGAAAGCTAGCTTTGAGAATGAAGAAAGCAAGTTTCCTCATCAGTGCACTCTCTGGGGAGCTCTCTCACTTTGTTAGCAAGTGGTTGGCAAGGACTTGCTATCTTTGTCATCAGGCTCTTCTTTACACTGTGTGTGTTCAATACTGCTGTAGTTTTCTCAAAACCAGATTTTCATTTTAATCATTGACCCCTTACATACGAATGTGGCATTTACCTTCACCATCCCTGTTTAGTCATCTTGGCTCTCAGTATTGAGGCAGTCATTTCTGAATTGTTCAGTAACATCACAATTGCCTTCCACACAATCCTCAATGTGTGGCCTGCTGACAAGTATGATGCTCTCTGCTGTCATACCAACATAAGTAAGGGGCAGTGATTGGAGTTCTGTTATTTGTACCACTTTGATTCTTATTTCTATCACTACTGACTTAATGGACAGGAGAGTATCTTAGTTTTGATCAACTCCTGGTTCTTCATCCAACATTTCATGATTACTTTTTTCATCACTCTGAATTGCCAGCCATTCTATCCAGTACACCTTCAGGAAATGTTGCTGCACAATGGAGAGATGGGTCAGCGTCCTCAGGGCCTTACAGGATAGTCTTAACAGGTACACTGATACAACTCTTACAGCCTCAAACAATTTTCAAGTCTCCCTACACTTTAGGAGCAACCCCAGACCCCTTCTTCCATTCACTTTTGCTTGCTGGGGAAGGCAGGGTGCTTTGGGATAATATAGTCTGCAGATTTTGATGGTGAACTGGAAGAAAAATGCTGAAACCAAATAATTTGGTGATGAATGAAGGGTGAAAAATTTATTCTATTTTGTTTGATTTCAAGGTACAAAAATTGTGTTTTCTATATAATAAAAATCTTCTCAGTTTAAAATGAACAAGATGGGTGGCATATTTTACTATTTGCAAAGTTATTTATTGAACATTTTCTTTAATGATTATCACTACAACCCTCTGCATTAGGTGTTATCATTATTTCCATTGTACTGATGAGGAAATTTAGAATAACCTGCAAAAGGTCATAGCTAAGTACGTTTCAGGTTTTAAATTCAGGTGTTCCTTAAGGCAACTATAATGCTATACAATATTATACCTGTTATGTTGTGCTGGCTAAAAGCTGAAAACATCAAAATATTAAGAAAGTAAAACTTACATGTTTCCTAATCCTGTCACATATCCTATTATGGCAACCCTGGAAATGATAGTAGTGGCTTATGGCCACATTAACATATGGAAGCACCTGTTAGTGTAAGCACATTTAAGCTTTATGGATTACATTCATTGGTTTTAATTGGGGATATTGTGCACCTTAAAGTCTTTAACCACACATACCATAAAATAAAAGGTTGCTTTTCCTTTTCCCGTTTTGTTTTTTCTCTAAAATATTTGGAAGATATTTGAAAGAGCAGATGTGTAAAGGTATTATGCATTAAATATATTTATATGTAAAAAATATATATTAAAATATATAATGTATTATATATCTATATATTTATACCTATATAATAAAAGATAAAAAAGTATATAAGTAATGCATTACTTATTAAATAACAAACTCTTTATATATAATTTTTGAAAACTTTTGTAACTTGAATGGAAAAAAAAAATCATTAAATCTCCAGGCTAGTGGTGGCATTCTCTTGCCTCCATTTCAGCACCTGTTGTTTCTCCTATCAATTATATGATTGTATTAGTTCTTTTGCTTTGAAAGAATTCTCTTTATTTAAACCAAAAATAAATAAATAAAATGTATTTGCTTTCTCAAAAAAAAAAAAAAAAAGAAAAGAAAAGAAAAAAAAAGAAGACAGTAGTTAGGGAGGCAGGAGAAAAATCCAGCACTCCATTCAACTAGAAATCTTTCAGGGTTCCTCTTATCCATTTTGATAACACCAAATTTGCTAGTTTTTTTTTGTTGTTGTTGTTTCTGATGAAGTGTTCTTGACCAAATATCTTGGAAATACAGGGAGGAATAAGCCAGAAGAAAACATATCTCTGAGATACAGGAAATGAAGCTAGGCTGGAGTAAGAAATGGATTATTGATGAAAGGAAGGAAATCTGTCAGAAGTATGGAGAAAAATGTTTTTCTGGGAATTCACTCTGTACCTGAGTCAAGGTCAAATGAAAGGACCAAAGGATTTGGGTTCTGGAAGTTACATTGCCCAAGCTAGATAGGAAGATAAGTTGACATTTCATAAATAACTGCCCTGGAGTAAATACTTATTAAGGAGGGGCTATTTAGTTTATCATTAAACAATACCTTTTAGCTTAGACATTTGGGACTTATTTAAGACAATAAAAAGGCTCTTGATTGTGGAATTTCAGTGGCATAGATGATGCATAAATTTCAATAATTGAAATAGTATAATCCTTTCCTGGCACTAAGAATTGAAATACAAGGTGCATTTATGAAATTTCACTGAGTGAAGATTAGTCAATTCACCTTTATCTCCCCATTAGTTCACCATAATGTATATATTACTGTTCCTTTGCTGTTTGGCTCAGAGCTTTCTTCCTGAAGGTCCATTTTATGTAAGTAAATGGCAGTGATACACATTGTAGGAGTAGGTACAAAATTTATGGAATGTAACCTTGCTGCTTTCAATTGGTGCATCTTTCTTCTTTAAACCTGGGAGGAAAGGGAGCTGTGCCTCTGAATTAGCTATATTTGCCTTAATGAGATCACCATTTGTGGCTGGCTATTTCTTCCACTGAATTGCTAGTATTTACATTATTTATGTTGACTGATTTTTGAAGAAAAATAAAGATATGGTAAGTGAATAGCTTGATTAAGAAAATGGTATTAGAAAACAAATTTGAATCATGGCTTGAATTATTAAGAAACATTAGGCTGTGTGGGGATGAAATATATCTGACAAGGCCTGAAAAAGATATATTTATCTTGAGTCCTATTTATGAAAAAAATATAAATTAGTAGTGGAAAGGGAGAAAAAAAAGGCTAGCCAAAGACAGTTCCACAGCCAGGAAGAAATAGTAGTAGAGATACCAAATCATTATTAGAAGATAGTATCAGAAAAAAAAAAACAGAAATGATTCTTAGAGTCCTTTATATCCATATGTCCTTTGTGGGGATGAAATATATCTGACAAGGCCTGAAAAA